>PQWD01002399.1:52797-118022 GCA_019425675.1 Leucinodes orbonalis
CCCCGTTCGCGTCTAGAGGCATAAACTCCCAATATCTTGCTCTAAATAAAATGCAGTTGAACGAACAAAGACTCAAGACGGCCACAAAGCGACATGTGTAACGGATAAAGGCGCTATTAAGATAGTAGGAGCGTTACGACTCGTCTTGGGTTTATTGCAACTGTATTTACTCGGAGGCAATACGGTCCGCAAGCATCCACTAACCCGGTTCCGATTGTTATTACCCTGTTACTGAGGCCGGGTATGGCCAAACGATGATTGATATAACAAAAGGAACTTTATGACGGTACGTATATGGGTTATTGTTGCGCCTATTCAGTTATGATTTTGGGATTCGGTCTTTCTGTCTCAGTGGTGGAATGATTATAAGTTGTTCTTGGTATGTTGTCGAAGTGAAACAAAAACGGTATAATAATATTTATACTGAAAAGTAAGATTTAAACTCTTAACATTCCTTCTATAAATATAAAACAGTTGATTACGTTTCGTCGTAGGCTCAGTGGTGTGGACTGTCGCCTTCCTACCGGGAGGGCTGTGGTTCAAATCCCGACACGTACCAATGTATTTTCGAATTTCGAAAATATATGTACGTTATCCGACGCTCATACGGTGAAGGAAAACATCGTGAGGAAACCTTCATGCACGCCTGCGAAGAGATTCGAAGGTTGTGTGTGAAGTCGTCCAATCCGCACTGGGCCCGCGTGGACGACTAAGGCCTAATCACCCTATACGGGTAGGCTCGTGCCCCTTGGTGGGGACGTTTAATGAGCTGATGATGATGATGACGTTTTTTTAAATTACGTTTTAAAAAGGCAATCAACCACTAATACATATGCATATACAGCTCAGAAAGTGATACAGAAAGATGATTATGACTTGCGGTGTGTTTCGCCCAATGAAGATGTTACCGAAGGCCTAAAACTAGCTTCGTGTTTTTATTTATAAAGCAAGTAAGACGGTCAGTTCGCTCACCTGATGGTAAATGACGCACTGACCATGACAGAGCAGTATTAAAAAAAAATAACACTGTATAAAGTGATTATCTGTGCCCATCGCCGGATACTACTTGTAGGTCTCATATACACGACCATTTTACTAGCTACAGCGCCCGCATCCCGAAAAACAAAAGTGCATAACACTCGTATTTCACGGACGATATCTGGCACTGTGGTGGTACCTACCTAGACGACTCAGTACTACCACCTAGTGCAAATGTGTATTACTTACGAGTGTGTGAAACGTCTACTCGTTGACCTACCAATGAAATAATTATTTTTTCAAAGGTTATTATTTATATAAAAGGTTTACTACCATGAATATAAATAATCTTTATTTTTTAAGAGCCTCGGTTCATTGGCGTGGGTGGACAGTTTCCTTCCGATCTGAGGGTGCAGATTCCGATCCCGCCGCGTAGCAAAGTGTTTTCGAAATCGTATGTAGGGTTAGCCGACGCTCTTACGGTGAAGGAAAACATCGTGAGGAAACCTGCACATGTCAACGAAGAAATTGAAAGGTTGTGCGTGAAGTCGGTCATTCCACACTGGGCCCGCGTGGACCACTAAGGCTTTTACACTCTTTATGAGTAGACTCATGCTTCTCAGTTGGGAGTTACAATAAGCTAATGATGATGAGGATTTTAACAAAAAAATTGACATGTTTTCCTCTCCGTAATAATATACTCTCCATAAGGAATATTATTACCATTTAAACAATATGAATATAGGAAAATGTTACCTTTACTCATGGAATTATTGAAAACTCTGATAGACTTAAACAGAAAATGACAATTTAGCGTACTCTCGACAAAAGTGGTGTCTTATAGAAATTACAGATTTCTACAAAGAAATATTTCATTATTCAAATAACATAATAATAACTGGGTATTGAGCCTCATAGGAACATTAACTTAATTTACTGAACAAATAGTATTGGATACCACATTGGAAAGGTTTTTTTTGCGTGCAACCATACAATTGGTGCGGGCATTTTTCTCTTCACTTATTCAAAAGCAAAAGCGGACTGGCGCTTTGCGAAATATACGTGACTTGCTGTATCTAAATAATACATGAGGAAAGGCTGGAATAGTAGCCTACGAATGGCTGTTGCGTCATACGAGTACAGAGCCCCAGGTTTATGATGTTGACTTTGCAGATCAAATAACTTAAACTATTCAATGGAATCCGAATCGAATAATTTGATTCGCTAAACTTTTTTATTGTTTTTTATAGTTGGAAGACATGGCATTTGATTTAGGGCTTCGCGTTTCGTAAAAAATGCAAATTATCAGTAGCTTTCAGTGTTCGTATTTTTGCTTTTTTATTATTGTAAAATCTGAATACTTTTTATGTAACGTGTAGTTCACAGATAAATTACGAGAAGTCAATGATCTATTTTTCAAATATAACTCTTTATTATTATACATAAGGCACATATAGACTTTCATTATCATTGCCTAAAATGCCCACAGCTAAACTGAAGGGTTTCCCTAATGATTTCCACGCGGACCGATACCTAGCAGTTGAAATCCATCTGCTACCCATCACCTAAACCAGGTCATCAGTCTATATAGTTAGAGGTCAGCTCACTCAGTTAGTGGACACCACTACTTTTCCACCTCATCGGCCATCAGTTCCACGCATTATGCTCACTGCCGATTTAACTTGATAACCCTGACATCCTTGCTTACTAATATCTATACTAACAAAATAAGAGACAACTCAATTTTAACTTAAGGAATATAACGAAGAGGCGTTACTGTAGTCAAATTCTTACTGATCTAACCAAATCACTAAGCAAATGTCTAGTAATGTTAATCAGAGGCCTTAACTTTTGATCGCCCCACTCGGAGCATGCCTCCACCATTTTAATTCCTTCTTTATCTTATCAGAACATCTGCCACGGGCGGTTTTGTCGCGTGACTATTTTGGACATCTCTTTGATACTGCCCGTTTAGTTTTATTGTATTTAAGATAAAACTGTTCAAGGAATGGAGGACGATAGGTTGTTATGTTTATATCAACACTAGTTAAATGGGGGTCTTATTTTATCTCTAGTATTGATAAAAGCGTCGGTGGCTCATTGGTATGGACTGTTGCCTTGCGATCTGAAGGGTGCAGCTTCAAATTCCGCCTTTTTTAAAATGTATTTTCGAATTTCGAAATAATATATACGTTTCTCCAACGTTCACACGGTGAAGTAACGCATCGTGATAAAACCCGCGCACGCCTACGAAGATATTCAAAGACTGTGGACGACTAAGGCCTAAGCTGATGATGATTAATTAAAAAAATATCTGCAGACATTCACACAACGCCATCTAGTCTCAAACTTACTTATGGTCACTGAATAACGAATAAATATACTTATGAATGTTTTTTAAACATAGTAAATATCCAGATTAATACAAACATATGATTCATGCACACAAATGTATGTTTGTTCTGCCCGGAGATCGAAGCCCCTGGTGTAAGAGCCGACATCTCAACCAATCACACATAGGTCTTCAAATATGTATTATGTTATGAGTCGAAAAATATCAGAAAGACGGAAAATATTTATTTGGTGTGTTAAATCCACAAATACAACAGAAATGTAATTTTATGTCCAAAATTGGAGTCATATTGCTCATTTGTAATGTAATGATATAAGATACAATATTCAACAAATGCACTGCCTGCTTAACTATTGATTCTGAAATGTAGTTATTAATGCAATTTAATCTTTGTATGAAGTGATCTCCAAATATTGTGGTCTTTTTCTAAAACTTAAAACTATCGATCCCTTAATACTGAGGGACTGACATTTACTTGGAAAACCATTCAACGTCAACCGCACTTCGATCTATGTTAAAAGTAATCTGGGGGCACGGCAGTGCCCCCGCCAAGTCGAGCGCGAAGCAAACACTGCCGTACTATACCATCCTTTACAGGATCTTTTTCGCCGCATTTTCAGGCATGGATTTGAGAACCTTTGGATAATACCAGAGCGCTGAAATTTCAAGTCTGTAGATCATTTAGTTCCGACGTTAAGCGAAAGCAAAGTTTCGCATTTTCGACAGACACTCACTCACTCACTCACTCATGATCATCAAAATAGAACTAGTACTTCCCATTAACTCAGAAAGCTGAAATTCGGTACAGAGTTAGGGTTTAATGGCTACATAAAGGAAAAACTATGAAAACTTCGAAAATCGAAGATCTGGAGTACCTGGTGACCCTGCTTAGATAACAAAATCATCAAAATAGAACTAGTACTTCCCATTAATCACAGAGCTGAATTTGGTACAGAGTCAGGGTTTAATGGTTACATAAAGGGAAATCTATAATAACTTGGATAATCGAAGATCTGGAGTACCTGGTGACCCTGCTTAGATAACAAAAGAGCCCAGCCAAACTATAAGAGATTGACATACCGCCTTTAAACAATATATATTTAACATGGTGGGCCGCTTCATCCGATGTCAAAAATCGGGGGGCACGGTAGTGCCCCCGCCATGTCGAGCGCGCTAGACCAATACAAACAGACATGTTGGTGCACACAAATATTTGTAGGTACTGCCCGGGGATCGAAGCCGGAACCCTTGGTGTAGTAGCCGACGTTTCAACCATTACACCCAATGGGTCGTCTAATATTCCTTTCAAGTTTCTACAAAAAGAAGTAAAATCCCACCAAAAACATTCTGTAAAAAATCTAGCCAAGTCTCGATGGAGCTGCTTGATTATCTCTAAAAAGTAATGAAATCAAGACAAAGAAGTGCCAAGTCTAAGGTTCCTTACTGCAATTAATTAATTATTATGGTTAATGTTGTGTGACTTGGCCGTTGAACATTCTTTATACGTTAGTGGCTTTATCAAGCCTACAATCGATGGGCTATTGAATCACCGTTTTCCAAGTGGCAAATTTGTACCGTCAATGGGTAGCGGTTCTGGCGACAGATTGGTGCAATGGTGTCATGAAGCACCTAGTTTTGTATCCTTGTGTACTCTTCAACGGCCAAGTCACACAACATCAACCATAATAATTAATTAATTGCAGTAAGGAACCTTAGACTTGGCACGTCTTTGTCTTGATTTCATTACTTTTTAGAGATAATCAAGCAGCTCCATCGAGACTTGGCTAGATTGTTTACAGAATGTTTTTGGTGGGATCTCTTTTACTAATAAAAAAATGTAACATCTTTATTACTTTATATTGCTTCAAGTATTTCTAAGTACTTCATTCCATCCAGACCTTTTTTTAATCTCAGTTGATTATTTTTAAATTACTTTTATGGAATCCAAATTTAAGAATTTTGCCTCAAGACGTTTTATTATAAATCACAAAAGTAATTACCTATGCGTAGACCCGAATGAAACGTAGTTAACGTTTAAAATGACTTTCATGTTAACGAAGTTAGATGCTTTAATGAGTCGACTGAAACAAGGCGAAGCTTTTAAGGGGCCGCTATTTCTACTTCTTAATCTTGACTGATGGTCTTTCTTCGCTAAGCCGGTAGTAATCTCCGTGAATACCTGCGTATCGTTGAAAGGAAATTAACGAAAATCCATTGCCAGTGTATGATATATACGCGTATTTATTATAAGAGATTACAAAAGTTGGGCCGAATAAGAAGGGATATTTTCTGAAATATAATAAACGGTAGGTCCGATATTAAGATACAACCTACAGATGTTATATTTTTATCTTTGGCTTTTTGTTCAATAAGCAACTTAGCAATGCCCCTCTGCAATTAGAACCGGCCACTGTTACTTATATACTCTAATGATCCCAAAAAAGCGGCTACAATGCAGTTGCTATTTCTGACTTACAAATCAAGCCATAGCATCCGGTATGGATAATTTGCGCTTGATTCGGAACGCTCATTTGTACCGTAAACACAACTATTATGGCGTTGCAAATCTTCGATCATATAAATGTTATAATTTTACATGAAACAATGCGAGCCCACTAAGACCATATAATGTATCTTTTTGCTTGTTTTGTTGTTAAAGTGCAATAAAGTATATAATAAATAAATTTTATCGGTCAAATAATCGTTTACAATGTAATTTTTTTTTGGAAGTTACTTTTAATGAAAGCTTTAAACTTATGTAAGGGAAGATCGTCAATATGTTGTGGTACCTTATTAAAATAATTCATACAACTACCAATATAAGATTAACCTATTTTGTGTAGCCGAAAATTTGGAACAGCGAGTTTGTTTCTATTTCCAGTATTATAACTGTGAAGACCACAGTTTTTGTCAAACATATGAATATTTTTACGCACGTACATTAATTTTCCACGCTACTGTCATTATACTAATTTCTCTGAAAAGTTATTTAAGAGATTCACGGGGTTTAAGTTTGTAAATAGCGCGGACTGCTCTTTTTTGCAGTACAAAAATGGTTTGACACTACATTCGACATAACGCTATGAAAATAACTAAAATATACCAATCTTGCTGATTTACGAATATTATTTTTCCTAACCATATATACTGCTGAGCTAAGCCTCCAGCAAGAGGTTCAATATAGGGTCCCCACTGAAGTCAATTATCAATACTTATACCAAGAAAAGAACTTGAAATAACTAATTCTTATTTTTCATCATTAAGAATATTGGTTTCTACTTGTCTAACATTAGGCATAATAAACTAAAAATATATTTGTTGTTTTTAGTATTCAGCAATAAATTATTCACGGTGAACCAATGCATTGTGCAGTGCAGACAGGAGACAAATCATTAATATCTTTTCAAGGCTCAACTATATAAATGTTCTTAAATAGTTAGCTAGCATATGTAGTGAAATTATTGAAGTACATGTTGTTGTAATTTTTTTGTCTTCCATCTGGAATACCGTGAAATCTATATAATGTTTGATCTATATGGTAGAGCTTATTTTTTCCCATTTTCAGTGGGTATTTTTAGCAGTCCGATTTTATGTTTATTCTTTATTACATGTTTGTTTAGATATATTTCGCGTTGTGGTTCTCGTATGCTTTGTTTGTCAGTACTATGTCAGGATTTGACCGCACAGCATTAGAATCGACGAAACGACAGAAAATTCATAACACTAACAATACGCAATTTTTGCCTTTCAAACTCCGTAAGCGAACCCCTATAAATGAGACCATTCTAATTTTAAATCTGATTCTTGGAAACCATCATAAAATTGGTACATAATATTTGTGTATAATATTATGGTCTTGGTTCCTTGACATCCTAATCAACCCGGTTTCACTGTACTAGCTTTTCTTTTTATCCATGTGCAATATGTTGTACTTACCCAATTACTCGTATGTAAAGGTATTCGATGCAGGGTTGATTGCTCTGTTAAACAGGCACTTACAAGAAACGTTTTTTAATAATTTCTTTTTATTGAGTAATGAGATTCATAACCGATTACGCCTAATTGGACTAAAAATGTTTGACTAGATGGTTATATGATAACTGTCGAATGTTTGCTGCGATTATTATTATTCTACAAATGAGAGAAATAACTTATTATCTTAAACTAATGAATACCATAAAAGTTGACTACGTTATTGCCTATAGAGCATAGTCTGTAATCAAAAATGATTTATGTACATCGCTGACTCTGTATACACAGAGTCGAAAGCAAAAACTACAGCTATCGAATACCGAATTAGCGCACTAGCCAGTCAGCGCGTAACCCGCTGTCTTTTTCCCGTCGCGTTTTTTTTATTTTGTTTAGTTCAGTGCTACGGTTTATTAGTAGCTCTTTAAAACTTCAATTTTAGGAAAGTTAAAAGAAGCGCCATAATTATCAGGTAAATTTCAAAGCAAATCGTATTTTTATCGGTACACTATCAAAGTTATGTAAACATTTTTTTACACTAATTGTTTATCGAATCCCGTTCAAAAGCCATTGATGTTTGTGGTGACGGGATTTTGAAAAGAGGTTACTAAAATAAACAATAAACTAACTTTTATTATTTATACCAAAATTACTAAACTTGACTTAATAATAATAAATTAAATTTTCCTGCTAGGAATTGAGTAAGTTACTGTTTTTATAATGTTCACATTTATTCATTACCCTTAAAATAGTGAGTACTTTATAATATTTCATATATCCGAGTTATTAAAGCTCGTAAAGTGAACACTGCTATTGGTAATTTGAATATTGGCATTATGGTTTCGGACGAAGGAAATTACTCATAATTTAAAGCAATTAACACATCCCAATGAACTCGAAAATATTAAATTACACCGCCGCCAGATATTCGGTGTAAATCTTTGAGCATAAAATTTGTGTATATTTAATGTAATATCCAATAGCCAAAAGGCCATACATTTATCGGAAAATGCCTTTCTATTCATTAACTTCAAATTCATTTCACTTTTTTTTTGTAAAAATGACGTTAAAATATATAAATCAAATAATAAAACCTTAAAAGGGTTCTTAATATAAAAGCATATTTCGATAAAAATTTAAATAATTCATATATATTATTTCATTTGTTCATTTTCTTTCGTTTTTCTTGCTAAGCATTACATTAACTTTTAAAATATCAAATATCTCCTATATAATGCCAAACTTTATGAACCTATAACTTTATTATTAATTAAGAATCTTAACAGACTTAAAATATAAAAACACTAACCTCAAATAAAAATCCTTAATAAATAAAAAAATATAACCAAAAAAAGAACTCCAAGAACTAAGGTAAGGTTCCGAAGATACTGGCAGCGTTACCCCTTTGAACTTCTATAACTATATAAAAAACGTCAATTTTTTTTCTTGTTTAATGTTTTACTGCAGAGCTTTTGAAAACAGGTGGTGGTGGTCTTCAGAAGCTCTTTAATTCCATAATCCGTCATGGTGTGACGCCAAAGGTGTGGAGCAATGACGTGGGGGTGCTCTTCTTCAAAAAGGTGCTTTAACCTTTTTGAAGAATTATAGACCGAGCCTCCCGAACAAGCCGGGTTCCTCAAAGGCTTCAGCACCATAGATCACATACATACGCTGCGGCAGGATATACAGAAGACTAAAGAATATAACCGACCATTATGCTTGGCGTGTGTGGACTATGAGAAAGCCTCTGATTTTTTCGATATTTAGACTTTGATTCATGGTCTCCAACGGTTCCATATTGACTATCGCTATATCGAAGTAAAAACTAGTCCAAATGGCTAGGTCCAACTGCGAGAAGGTTTCTCGTCGAATCCAACTAGGATGGGCAGCGTTCGGTAAGTTAAGGCAGATCTTTTCATCCAAAATTCCTTAGTGTCTCAAGACAAAGGTCTTTGACCAGTGTGTGTTGCCTATTAAACGTGGTCGCACACTAAGGGCCTCTTGAAAAGGCTCAAGGTTGCACAGCGTGCTATGGAGAGTGCTATGTTAGGTGTTTCCCTGCGCGATAAGATCTGAACTGAGGATATCCGAAGGAGAATTAGAATGGCAGACATAGCCCAGTGGCTCTGGGAAGGTTGAGCCAAAATCCACAGCATGTACCTAACGTGGGTTGGTGGGTGTTAAAGACTGTGATACTGAGATAACAATCGAGACCTTTAGATTCAATTGTATTACGAAGCACGAAACCAAGCCTGCACTGCCAGAAAAATCACAACGTCACTTTCACAATGCGATTACGCTGTGTCTCTATCACACGACACCCATCACGTAGCAATCTAAATTAGTTCTTTAATCTTATATCTGAAAGGAGAACCCCAATATTTTATTACAAATGAATCACGGAGGGCAGCACATGCAAACATTTGAGAGGCACAATTCAAACTTGCTATTAATTAATTATGAATATAAGTTTGTCACCTTGCCGTGTCTGGATTATCCATTTTGTTAATTGAAGCGTCGGGGCGGGTCACGCAAGCACCCGATTAGGGCACAACAGGCAGTCGTACAACCACAGAATTGAGTGGGAGTAATCACGAATCCGTAATGATGGATACTGTAACTTAGTGATGTTTGAATCTACTATCGATATCGACAGGAAATATTTTAAGATACTTTAGTATACGCCATACATTTTATAATCAACTTAAAAAACTGACAATAGATAAACACTAAAACAAGTTAAGACACCTAAAACTAAAAACGTTTAAAATGGTACGTGTAGTCCATGTAGGAAGTAGAAAGAGGTAAGAGGTATACACATTTTAGGACTTAAACTAATTCTTATCCTTGCTCAACACACTTTGGGCTAGCAGTTACTTTTCAATCGTTGCAATTTTTCAAATAATTAATATTTAATTATTGTATAATTGACAAATCCACTTACTTGTTGTCAATATCTCTTTAGTACATGTTAGACACACTTTTTATAAAATTACCATTTTGAAATCATTGTTTGTTTGAATAGTAAAATTCTATGATTTGCTCCTTTAGGTAGGTATGGTTAACTAAAAATAATTTAAAAAAAATCCTTTTACATTGTCTTTATTTTAATTTGTTACAGTAATAAAAATTACTTGTTAACACGAAGCAAACTCATTGGTGTGGCGTAGTATTTTGCCCTTCCTTACGCAAGGTTTTTAAGAAAATCGTAAATTTTTATGACTTTGCGTGACCTTTTCGTAGTTGAGTAGCCGTTACGACCAGAATCAGTCGGAATTTTTGCTATTTACCACGAACAATCATGAGTTAGGTGTATATAAATGTATCCACGGACCCTTTATCTATCTATCTTCTACTTAAATGAAATCATCGACATCGTTTTTGTCATCAACATCATAATTAAGTTGAAATATTGGGGTTATTCACCAACTCAAAACAAGAGACAATGAGTGATACAAAACATTTATCAACATGACTGTACTTTGTCTTGGATTGTGTCCAATTGGTGAAAACATCAAAGTGATTTAAGACATGAATTTAAGTTTAATATGTGGACACACTTCAAAATCAAGCTTGTCCAGATGAGAAAATAATATGTAAGTTACATAAATTTTAAATTTTATCAACTAGACACTCGTGTGTCCAGTCTTTTGTTTAGAGTTGATGAAATTCCCAAATTTGATATCCCTATGTTTTCAGAAATTTTATCTCAAATAGAAGTGGAACTAAACAAATATATCGACAAATGCATTAGTACAACACTGTTATGACCCAAATGTCGAGGAGTGGCAGCTCGTTGTGAATGAATGTCATTTTGTGAAGATCGATTGGGCGTTTCTTTGTCACCTCTAGTTAATCCATTATTTTATATTGAATTAGGAGGGCCCGACTTTTTTAAACTGTAATTACTGTTAGTGTGTATAAAAACCGTAAAATAGTTTCAACAAGAGATGTTTATTCTTTCACACTTTACAAGATAATCCATCAACTGCATAAGCATGCAATCAGTATTTATACACTTTAATAGGAAGTCAACATTATAACTGTAACTGTAGAGCGTCGGTGGCTCAATGGTATGGACTGTCGCCTTCCTACCGGTAGGGCTGAGGTTCAATTCCCGACACGTGGTACATGTCGGGATTTGTGTGTGCTTTCGGATTTACAAAAATATATGTATGTTATCCGACGCTCTTTCGGTGAAGGAACACATCGTGAGGAAATCTTCATGCACACCTGCGAGATTCGAAGGTTGTGTGTGAAGTCGTACAATCCGCACTTGACCTACGTGGACGAAGGACTAAGGCCTAATCACCCTATACGGGTAGGCTTGTGCCCCTCGGTAGAGACGTTTAATGAGCTGATGATGATGCCGATTATAACTGTACAAAATAATCAACAAACGTATTCATAAAGGTATTTATATACCTTTGTGAAGTGGAATTTACTTATATTTAGTTAGTCCATTCCACTAGATAACTAAAAAACGTACATTCTTAACCTTTAACTGCGAGGATTCCAGATACAATAAAAATCAACTATGATGAAATTCTGATAATGATATAACTGTCCCCTGTTGTACAAAGGTCTTCTCTATTTTGCAACAGCTATCTCGTTTAATTAGCTTTTCTTTTCTTGCAACCACATTTTGTAAGTCTTTAGTCAACGAAAAGCGAGTAAAAATTATCTACCGGAGGTCTTATTTTCTATTACGGTCGTCATCTCAGCAATTTATGGCATTAACCTAGTAGTTAGTAGATAGACTATTTTCTATAGCCTAAAGTTTATAACCATTAACTCGTGTACAGCGACAATTACAATTTTTTAAAGTACCAAATTCATCATTACGAATGTTTTATCCACATTTTAAATAAAAACCGAAAATAAGTTTTCTAATCTTAATTGCCATTCTGGTTAAATAATTATCATAATTTATATTAGTTTCGACCTAGTTCCAACCTGAAAAAATGTGTTGATAACAAACGTGAGCCTACAAAACCGTTTTTGTTTTCAAGCAGTCACGAATGTCGTATTAGATATACTCGTACTGAGTCGTAAAAATGATTTATATATTTTATTTATGACTTGGTAGCATGATTCACAGGCTTATTAAGTTTAATTAAAAACCTAGGTGTTTTAATAACAACTCAAAGATCTTTTCTTTCAAAAAAGTAAGATACTATAGAAGCTCCAAATGTTTTCAGACTGTCCGGCTACTATACTAATGAAGAAATCATGATTTTCGATGTTTATAATATCTGAAAGTTACTGTCAATATGATTGAAATATTGTAGGTAGTTAAGATTTTTCTGATTATGAAAAATCTTAAAAATTCAAGAAACATTCATTAATAAGTTATTTAATAATGCAAGCAGTGACCTACTTATCGGTTAATTACTTCATATTTCAAAGAGAACAGTCCCCATTTGAATGTATAAAGGTTATTATTAAAATTGAGGAATTATATTCATAGTCATTAGAAAATAATTCAACATAATATTACGAATTTATGAGCGTCGGTGGCGCAATGGTGTGGACTGTTGCCCTCCTACCGGGAGGACTGTGGTTCAAATCCCGCCACGTACCAATGTGTTTTCGAATTTTCGAAATTATATGTTCGTTATTCGACGCTCTTACGGTGAAGGAAAACCTCGTGAAGGAACCATCAGGGACGTCTGCGAAGGGATTCATAGATTGTGCGTGAAGTCGTCCAATCCACGCCCGCGTGGACGACTAAGGCCTTATCACCCTATACGGGTAAGCTCGTACCCCGCAGTGGGGACGTATAATGAGCTGATGATGATGAATATTACGAAGCATTTCATAAGTTTTCATGACTAATGCTTGTTCACTTCACAAAAACGCAAGAATTATGGGTATAAATAGAGCATGAAGCCATAACAGATTTTATGCTGTGGTTCTTATAATTATAGTTTTAATAATACGAGTCGCAATCGGTTGCAATGTATATTTTACAATGCCACCAAAATGATGCCATTCACTTAATTTCAACACACGTGCAGATATATAATAAATACAGTACAATCTTATTATGTATTTTTCTAATGGATTGCGTATAAAACAATAAAGGTGTTATCGATATATTATTAAGGTGTGAAATATTTTCGTTTATATACCCATTTAATAAGAATCACTAAATAAAAAAAGCGCAGCTCGTGTGGCGAAGTAAGGTTAAAGCTACAAACATTTTGCATAAACTAAAATCACTTTCTTAAGCACATGACGTGTGGTTATAAATAACCAGGTATCAAAAGGACACAAAATTCTAGCAATTGCATACACAGAAATACGCCTAAAGTGAAACCAAACCTCCCATCTTTTCAAATAGGACCAATTCTTAAAAACATTTATGATAGTAATGAGAGTCATGTTTTCTCGCCGCCATATGAGGGGATTGTTATTTTCTCAAACTGAATAAAGTAGGCTTCCATTGAAAATTACCTGTCGTTTTCACTTTTTTGCTAATACACAAACCACTTGACGTATATCTCGGTAAAGACGGCCCCGAAACGTCGTCCCGACGAAAATGTCACAACGCCTCGGAAAGTAATCGCTCAATACAATATGTCTTGCTACATTTTAATGGTTCGATATTATGTGAGTATTTTAGTATTCTTTCGGAACGTGGAAGGAAAACATAAGAATAGATTTCAAGTAAGAGTGAATTATATATTTATCGAACAGGACGTTCATTGGATCAGATTTAGTACTACAAAGCAAAAAAATGCAAGCTTGCCGTAGGGCACACCGCACATAATACTTCATATGTTGAGTATTTAAACACATCAGTATAACTGACATATGCATACAGATTTCATCAAATCTTTTAGAAAACGTGCGCAAGTTTCCTCACGATGCCGATGCCTTCCTTATCCATAAGAGCGTCAGATAAACGTACACACTATTTAGGGAATTCGAAAGTACATTTATATGCTAATTCAAATTTTAAAAATATAGTGCTGTTGCCATACTCACTCTTTAATCATAATAATATTTGGATTTTTAAAGACAACGAATTCTTAGTGTTTCTATAAAGTCTAACTTTAAGTTAGTATCAAATCAAGCGGCAGTGGTACAATGACAAAATGGGCCATAGATTGCAGACCGAAATTATAACGTGGCCGTCGAAGTAGAGGATCGTATTTTTCGACATATTATAACGAATAGGAAGTTTAACTTGGAATGTCTTAAATTTAAAAATTAAATACATAATAGGAGTTTTCACCTGGTAAAAGACACAAATTGTAATATCTGTCTACCTGAAAGAATCCTTTGAGAGTATAGTATATCACACATACGAAATTGCTCTTCGAGTTTGCAACAGTATTCATTGATTCCTTAACTGTCGACGCTGTCAGGTTGTGAAGTATCAAGTGTAAATATCTTGACAGTAACACAATCTCGCTTTTAAAGAATCACTTTGTGAACGTCACTTTTCCTTTTCCGAGATTATTTTTGTTAAACAAAAATCAGCTATATAGATAACACATTAAATAACATATCTCTCGAGGACTTATCGCATAAATATAGATAGTCTGTTGCTTTCGGGGACAGCTACCCTCGCGATTTCGTCTTCGGCCGTTTCATTAATTATATTATTATTAATTATAGTTTCACGACATTTGAAACCAAACTCAGTACAACTGACGAACCTAACTCAGTAAGTCACAGAATCAGATTATCTGGCGTAATATGGGGAAGACCCATAGGTCTTGCTAGACATATCTAGCAGTAGGCTGTGTTTGAAGAAATATACTGAGATGATTGATTGCATATAACGTGGTATCTACTATCTTTAAGGATATCATCATCAGCATTTAAGTAATATATTCTTTTTTGGGGAAGCTAAAATCAAGCATACAGTCACACTGTATGCCTGATTATGCGTAAAAAAATATTGAAACATGGACATCACGATACGGTTAAGAGATTCTAAGCAACAGTTCACTGCTTGACAAATTTCTATACATGAGCCAAGTCCTTCGCTTTTCTTATCCACTAGCAACCATGAAATATCTAAAATAAAATAAGATTTTTAAGTGGCACAACTGGTAGGTATTTTTAAACTAAATTCTTTAATGAATTCTAGTAAAAGTTTCTCGCGGAGCTATTTGCGATGTAACAAATCGTGCTGTATTACCCACTTCGCTCAGCATTTCACCGCATCGTGTGAAGCAAGTTGATGGTAATTAAATCCGTGCTTGAATTACACCTAACATGATTGTAAACAAGACGATATATTTGATTTAACTCCATGTACAATGTACATCTCTTGAAACTAACTAACATGTTTTATACATGTCGGGTAATATGGAATTACAAGCTAGATTGATTGCGATATTGAATGTTAAAATAAGTTAAGATTTAGATACCAAGTATTTAAAAAAAAAACTGTGCTTATTTAGATAATTGGAACCCGATAGACCTTTCATATACTTTTCTTAATGTAAACATAAAAATTACTGTTTTTCATGAGCAGTTCCGATGAATGACGGAAAGAAAAAAGAAAAGCATTTTTCACCCTCTTCCAATCAAGAAGTCAATAGGTTTCCACACGAACTGCAAATCAATAGGTTTTGAGAATAAGACATTTGACATGTTCAATTATGTAATGGCTTTTTGAAAAAAGAAAGTTTCATATTTTAGCCTTTTTCTAAATTACATTTTCATTATTCGAGACGACGCGCGACGTCCTTCCGTATGCATTCATTACATTTTTAGTTACTACTATTTCAATATTAAGATAGGTAACGTTAATAATTTCATTAAGTATCACAATATCCTAGTCTAGCTTCTGATTGCTCAATATACTTGACGCTTCGCAGCACTGAATCTGCTCTTCCACTATGTGCTGCATATGAAGCAAACTCAAAGCACTCAGCTCATTTGGCATAGTGAATTTGCATTCTTGGAGCTCCCTATGGGTTTGTAACGTATACTATGACTACAGATAACCATTGTTTTGATTCTTAATATACCTACTTTTTATCGTATATAAAACAAGTTGTAGTATAATAACGGAAGTGTGTTGGATTACTAAAATGAATTATACATGTGTTTGTATCTAATCCGCACTTGGCCCGTGTGGACAACTAAAGCTTTACCGCCTATACGAGTAGGCTCATGCCTTTGGTGGGGGCGTAGAATGAGCTGATGATGATAATAAATAAAACAATTTTATCAAAATTAGTCATTGAGTTTGCAAGATATTTAATACAGATTTACATTTCGTCCAGATACCAAAAGTTCTATCGCACTGTTTGTCTTAAGGCTAACGACTTCGGCAATCAATCAGCTCAATCGTAGTCCCCTCACTTATCTATATTCAGCAGGCCTAAAAGTGCCAGATAGCCTGACTTCTCGACGACTAATATAAATTCATCGGATCATCGGTACTAATATTTAAAAGCTGAACAGTTTGTTTGAACGCGCTAATCTCAGGAACTACTGGTGCGATTAGAAAAAATATTTTAGTGTTGGATAGCTTATTTATTGAGGAAAGTTAAGCTAAACATTACCATTTGAACAATAGGAGCGAAGAAACAATGATGCTTCGAAATCGGGTTTTATTTCCTACTGAGAACTTTCGTTGCGTGCGCTGCGTAAACGCTAAAATTTTACAAAAGTCAAACTAATTAGTAGTATAGTTTCCCTTTAAAAGTTCTAAAAAATTCCGCGACAGCATTATGTCAATCATTTCAGGTTAGCTCACCATAACCTTTTAATGCTAACCAAGTATTTAATTTATAACAAAATTTTCCCTTTACAACATTCTAATAACATGATTATTATGTTGTCGCAGTTTTAACTTACCTAAAACCCAGAAGAGATTTGAAGTAAGCGTTAGCCCAAATATTCCGAGAGCCGGCCGCATAAAAGTCCTATGGATCAGATACATGAAAATGTTTTTGAGTATTATCTGAGGAACCATAGAACTATATCGATACCCCTGAAACATGCCTGCACGCATGCAAAATAATGACCTCACTTCCAGTTGAAATTTATTTCTTTTTTGATACAAAATACTATCAGCACGCAAGATAAAAAAGAGTCACAGCCCATATGATGTAGATTTGATGTCGCATGCACATACACTGCTGGCCAAAAACGCAACAAATGACTAGTTAAAAAGTATTGTTACCCAATTCCATACAAATTTAAACAATGCAATATTGCAAAAACTTATCGCGGCTGCAACGTGAATTGAAATACGTTCCATGTAAAAAGAGGAACTATTAAAAAACACTATCAGTTTGGTAGTAACAGCAGTGCACCGCTAATCGACATTCCAGTCTAGTTTTTGATTGAAATTTTAAAACATTTAAAACAATTTTCGTTTGGATACTAGTTTTAAGCAATAGTTTTTAATATGACACCAATAGTTGATTTATACACATAGTTATAGATACCTAAACCTATACGTTACCAAAGTACACACACTATTTTTCACGGCATGATCTTCTTGTCAAAAGTTTTAACTATAATATATAGGTAGTGTTTTTAAAAAGCAAACGATCATGACAATGTCATCGTCCTGCTAACAACACGGCACGGTGTTTAATGTCCCCGCAGTTCGCTTACAGGGAAAACTCATTCTAGCATTTTCGAACAGGAAATCGAGATTCAAGCGAAAAAGGGCCATAACTTGTCGATGCTGCTAGCGAGTCCGGAATAGATCTCTGTACCGCTAATGCGCATATTCCATCTCACGCTTGATAGGACGATGCATATTTGATTTGTTTCCAATTTTCACTGTGTATGCACTGGCGTGGCATGTACCGAAAAAATAGACTGGATTAAATTAATTTTGTAGCTACGATAGAAGTTTGCGTACTTTTTGTGTATTTTGATTTTTTGCTTTGGTTTCGCTATGGGCCTTTAGGCCCTGTCCATAGTTCAATATCAAACATTTAACTAACCTCAGTGTCTAGTGAAGTGCATCTCGCAGAACAATGAATGAGGCAATGATAATGGTGACCTGTGGTAATATCGTAACTATAAAAAATGCGTAAACTATAAAATTCATAAAGCGTCATCAATCAATCTAACAAGAATTATGTTCTATGGTGGTGGTAACTTAATCGTACCTACATACAGTATGCATGTACATTTTTTTTTTCTGGAAATGTTTATATGAAACTGTGAACATGGAAAACATGAAGAGGAAATGAAATCAAACCGCACAGTATAGGTATGGGGAAATTGGGCCGAAACCCACCATGGGTGGGTGTTAACCACTACCATCCTTAGATTGTAGCCGTGAGCGACAGCTGACAGTAGCACATCCGTGATTCAGTGGTCATCTTTCTTTTCAGACAATCAGGGGGTTACCGCCATCTCTTAAACAGTATTACAATAATATTACTTCGTCTTTTCTGGTACAAAAATGCTGACGTATCATTATAACAATACTGTTTTAAGAGATTGCGATAACACCCAGGTGATTCAGCCTGCAATATCCTGTCCAAAGTAGTACAAAATAAAGTTTGGACGACGTATTTCACATTACTATAAGTTCTAGTGTGTCCTCATGTAAGTGACTGTAAATGTCTTTTTTGAGAATAAATTTCTTTAAAACCATAAATTATAATGATCTTCTCTCCATCTCCTGATACGGTAAGGGTTTATATATCAGCACAGTAGCCACTCAAAACATTCCAAGAAATGTACAAATATGGTGTTTTCTTCAAAAACTATATTTAATTGAATATCATATCAAACGACTTCTATTATTAGATATATAAAAACACTTTTACAAAACATGGAAAAAAAAACACTTTTTAAACTATGGAATCAAAAAATTTTGATAAATCATCCTGTCAAACTGAGTGTTTTCCCATTATCTGCGCTACTTGGCAATTAGAGTACAAAATGAAACAAACGGAGAAAACTGCATTAATCAATAAACATTGTATCAAGCCAGTGTATCAGTAGTCAAACACTCGATACAATGCATTATTCTGCAGTCAATTGAAAAATAAGCTTGTAGTTTATCCAATTAGTTTTTTATTTATTCCAATCGCTGAGTTATTTGCGATGTGAATTTTTAACAAGCACGAGGAGCTTCGTATCATGATGCAGAATTCAAACGATACTTTTGTTTTTGTATACATGTTGTTTTGTTTGTTCACTATTTTCTCATTTTCAGGAAAATGTTTTATAGTAAATACAATTATTAATAATCTTTACGGTTCTGATACGTTTCTTGTTAAGTATTGTATTTGTGTGTATGAGTATTATGTATTTTATGCAATTTTGAAAGCAAATTAAAAATTATTTTAGTGCATGTTACATTATCTTTCGTAATAAAATAGAGAGATTGGTTATTATTTTTATTACTCGAAGTCAATGTATGTTATTAAGTCCCTAAACTCACCTGCTCTGGCGGCTCGCCAACATGAAATAACCCCGCTGCGGCTTACGGTCTCTAGAGGACAGCGGAAGACATTATAGGTGTAGTATTTATAACAGTCAATTTATTAATTAACCAGCCTTTTGATTCCCACTGCACAGCACACAACTTTCCATCCAGCATTGCTTTGGACAAATTTGATCGTAACCCACCACGTAGGCCTTTTGAGGATTATTGAGTGATGGCGACTACCATCTTCAGACATCAGACAGGAGCGATGGCTAAGTGTGCGTAAAACAAGGTACTCGAGGTGATATTTTTGGTCACCCATTTGATGACCGACAGTTGCTTGACTTGCCGTTCGATAACTGAATTCACTTGCTTCACATCATCTCAACTTTTCAAAAAAACACTATTAAACATGGTGTTTAAAAAAATACAAGACTTAAATAGTATAAGACTTAAAGAAGCTGGTTTTAATGGGATATCAAAGTCGTTCTTTAAGTCTTCTTCCTAAAACAAGCTCTCTAATTTATATAAAACAATTTCATCTTCAGAACTTCATTTTTACATAAAACACATTGCGAGCACAAATAATGTGATTGGGTAAATAGTCATTTAATTAAAGCTTTAAACTTATTATATTTTAATTATTATGTAAGGGAAGGTCGAAAGAACTTGTGGTACTTTATTAAAACTCAAATAAGAATAACATAATTATCTTTTTCTCTCTATCTCTCTTCAAACTATCACGTTTTATTGGTATAGTGGACATAGGTTTACTACATATAATAACATAAATACAGACCATTAATTCTTGTTCATCTTGTTAGCTAGCCCTACGGCAGTACGTGTCGACTAACCCGGAAATAGGAGATGCCTTCGAAACGGTTCTATTCGTGAATGCAAATTAATCTCACTGGCCGCTCGATCGCCTGCACTGTCTTCCGACGTTGAATACCAAATTCTGTGTTGTGCATAGAAATTTTGATATAAATTTTAAAGCTCCGTATCCAAAGGTTGCTCGAACAATACCACTTGTAGTGATAGGGCGTTCGTTTACTACGCTTCTGTTTTGTTTGAAGGACTTGTTTTTGTATTTTCTTAGTAAACTTGTAAAATTTTAATTCAGTTCATGGAAGTCAATAACTACTAAGGGTAACAAAAGTATACTGGTAAATGATTTAACTTTATTGTATAAGCTTATCACAATAAAAATTACTTCGTTACCATTTTTTTGCTTTAAAATTTTTGTAATCCAGACTTAAGGCTTATAATATCTCGCCCGAAACACGTTTCTATTTTCTATAAATTAAGGTGACAACTTTAAATATATAAATGTAACAGATCTCACCTTACAATATTACGCGCAACCTACTGGTTTCTATGTCTTGCTGAATAATAATCGAGATTGTCGTCGTCCTGCCATCGATATCGAAGTTTTGTGTAAGTAAGTTTTACATGGCTTCTCACAGGATTGTAAACACACTAACTTCGTATTATGCTACTATTCAAACTCAATATTTGGACCACAGTGACTATCTTATACCTATAGGGTCAAAGAGAGTTTTATTTTAAATAATAACCTACTCTTTAATCAAAGTACATCCTCTAAATATGAGTATGAGGAAAATCTATTGATAGAAAAAAAATATGTTTAAACCCTGAAAATCATGTAAAACACTTTGCGATTTATAAGCAATACAAAAATCATAAAAAAATACTGTACACAATAATATTTTTTAATTCAATATAAAGTAAGGCAGGTTCACGGCGTGCGGTGTGGCGCAGGGTGAGGCAGGTGGCGTCCGCGCGTTGAATGAAGTATTGCGAGCTATTATAAATTGTTGCATTGAGCATATAAACATTCCATAATATGAGTCCAATAATAGCTCGAATGGATGCCAATGATTCAAATTCACACTGTATATTAAAAAAGCGGTTAACTAGATTCATATCAGCATTTGCCTATCACGTCTCATTGCTGGGACTGGCCTTCCCACACAGAATAGCCATAAGGAGCTTGTTCCGCGGGCTAAATGCGAAATGATTAAGCAATACAATCCTGTGTAAAATAGTAGCAGGGATAGTCGGCTTAACGGGCCCTCCGAAACACGGAATGATCTTGCTTTTCTGATTCTTTCATCAACCTGATGATTCAGCCTGCAATGTCTTAACCAAACTGAAAAAAAACACAAAAACTGACATTCACGAATCAGTCTTCCACCCAAGATCATGCAGTTATTCATACTTTGAAAAAATTCAAGCCTTTTAAGTCTGAATAGTCTACACTGTATTGTCCTTGTGAATGTTCTGATTTGTTGACGTGGTATACTTCAAATTTGTATTTTGATTTCATATAATGTTAACAGCAAAAATATTGTAACTAAGTTACACTCCTATTAAAAATCAGAAAAAAAAACAAATGAAAATCAATGGCTTTTCTCACCTACAAAATCAAGATTAAAACCGGGCTATTTAAATATTTTTTCTTAAAAAGTTTATCAACAATTTTAAATAAATATTAAAGATGTTTGTGACATAGCGACGTGCCTAAAAACGAACAAAGTTTTCGTAATATTAACGTGGGCCGAGCCCTAAGCGATTGTAGTCAATGTGAAACAATGTAAAAATTTAGCTTACGCATATTTCTTACATTATTTATAGCCGTACCCCTGATAATTCATTGTTTTCAGGAGAAAATTAATAAGACGTGGGATAATCTGTTTCGGCTGGCTCTCCCGTTAATAATATCTATGTACCTACTCTGTAAAATTGCTTAGACGTAGTTATAAGTAAATATAACACATACCAATCTACCACAATGAATTGATCATTCCTTATAAGTTTGCTATCTATAGCAAAAAAACGCGAATAAGATTAAATTATGATACATATTATACACACTAAATAATTTTCACAAACGAGCAAAACTCAAGCTTATTTGTATCCACTTATAAAACTTTCAAGGAACTGATAAGAGACCCGACAATATAAATTGGTCATCATTACAGCCTAATATGTCCACTGCTGAACGAAGGCCGTATGATTTCCACGCGGGAAAATAAATAATTCCATTTTAAATGCATATTGAAATAGTATTCCACATCATAAATTATTTTTAAAATAAAATATAGTGACAAGTAAAACCACACTACCATAAGATTTGTATTGATCGGGGTCAAAACACTCCGTTCTAGTTTATTTTTCGGTACGTCTGCATAGTCGCTGATGTTCTGCCTTTTCAGCTAAAGTGACGAAACATGTCTCCCCATACCAAGGTTGTTTACATTACGCTCACGTAACTCAGCCGCCTCGTACTCTAAGATATTCCATAGTAATATGTGATTCTAAGAATAAAATTTTCTGAAAGATGTGGGAATAAAACCAATAGTCGTGTTCATCGACACCTGAAAGCTTTGATGGACTAGAATCTGAACATATCCGATGTCTTCGCGAAAATCTTTCAGTCTCTGATTTAAAATCAACTTGGATGGCATTTCAAATATGTTTTTAAATCCAAGTATAAAATTTCGCTTTCAGATTCAATTTTGTTCGTATTGAATTACACTTAATATCATCAACTAACATGGTTTATATGCTATATCATTACTAACAATCTTTGAATCTCTGTTCTAAAATCAAATAATTTTAAAATTACTTATTAGCAAAGGCTAAAAATTTTGTTAAGAAAATCTTATGGCACTTTTATAAAAGTTGATTTATATTAACGCTGCCGAATATTTTTATGCTAGATCTCATATTTCATTGAATAACTATGCGTTCTATTAGCCGTATTTGTTTAATCGCATGTCTCATTAACATGTGAGAAAAAAAATATAATGGTAGCCTGTTTGTGACATTCAATTAACTACTTTTCAGAACAAGAATATTACACACACGCAAGAGTATAAATAGGGCTGAAATTATCATAATCTTAAACGCATATTGGCGCGTTTAAGATTATGATAATTTCAGCCCTTGTTTTTTTTTAATGTTACGAAGGGAACAGTACGGTACCTGATGGTGAGCCTGACCATGACAGATCGGCATTGAAGGAGACTAACAACTGATCAACAGTTATTATTCTCCATCAATGCCGCACTGCGCCTGTCTTTCGAGACAACAGATGTTAGCCCTCTTATACCCGATAATTTCACTAGCTACTTACAGTGCCACTCTTATTTTATGGGACGATATCTGGCTCTGCGGAGGTACCTACCTAGACGACTCAATATCGAGTCTATAAGTATCTCAATAGTAAATTTGCACTAATTCGTTCTGTTTTATATCGCGCCATTTGACAATCTATTTTGTGTGCCATTTGATACCATTAACATGGTAAAAATTCAACATCAGAGTTGTTCCCTGGGATTTCGGTATAAACATTTAATTGCATAAGCATGTCTATTTGCATAGGTCTGGGTATATCTGTTTATATTATGAAGTATTTATTTACCATTTAGAGTGTCGGTGGCTTAATGGTGTTGACTGTCGTCGCCTTCCTACCGGGAGGGCTGAGTTCAATCCCGACACGTACCAATGTATTTTTGAATTTTCAAAAATATATGTACGTTATCCGACGGTCTTACGGTGAAGGAAAACATCGTGAGGAAACCCTCATTCACACCAGCGAAGAAATTCGAAGGTTGTGTGTCAAGTCGTCCAATCCGCACTTGGCTCGCGTGGACGACTAAGGCCTAATCACCCTATACGGGTAGCCTCGTGCCCCTCGATGGGGACGTTTAATGAGCTAATGATGTTGATGATGATTTATTTACCAAAAATGTATATAAGTATGTTTATCGATATTTTTGTACCCATAAATGGCTAAGCTTAGTTTGGGGCTTAATGGCGCTGTGTGTTTATCAGTCAATATTGTCAATGTTCTTATTAAATTATTTATCTATTAATACGAACGCGTTGTTATATTAAACATATTATTGAAAGCTTACCCTGTAGCTTACGCCTGTCTTTCGAGACAACAGATGTTAGCCTCTTATACCCGATAATTTCACTAGCTACTTACAGTGCCACTCTTATTTTATGGGACGATATCTGGCTCTGCGGAGGTACCTACCTAGACGACTCAATATCGAGTCTACCAGCAAGTAAGTTATTGTGTCTCAATAGTAAAATTTGCACTAATTCGTTCTGTTTTTATCGCACCATTTGACAATCTATTTGTGTGCCATTTGATACCATCAACATGGTCAAAATTCAACATCAAGTTGTTTCAATTTCAAAATCTACAGTTGCATTGTGAAATTTAGTAATGCCAAGTAAATTAGTGAAGCCCAGTACTTACAATATCGTTACTTAAAACTGTCCATCTGTATATTTGATTAGGCTAATCTCTGACACAGGAATTTTGACATGACTTCAATGGCATATACTGATGCAATAAAAGTAAATTAGGATTTGTGTATTTCTACAGACACTAAGACGCAGCCACAGGCTAACAATAAGTTGTAGTTACATCCTCTTTCTTCAATCATATTGGAATTGGAAAATTAAAAAAAAAACTCTTTGAGAACTAAACTGGGATCTAACAGCAATGATACGTGGCATTCTAGGATAAACTCAATCTTTAAACCCAAAACTTACTCGTGTTTTGGATTAAAAACTTATAATAATTCAAGTGTAAACTACGACCATACTTGATAACAAAAAAGTGATTTTTCCATCATAATCATAACGCCCATAACGGCCCACTGCAGGGCACAAGTCTTCCCGTAAAACATAGCCGTGGAAAGTTTGGGCGGTTAGTCAACACGCGGATCCAATACGGATTGGTGGGTAAGCTTTCAATAATATGTTTAAATATAACAACGCGTTCGTATTAATAAATAAATAATTTAAATAAGAACAATATTGACAATATTGACTGATATAAACACAGCGCCATTAAGCCCCAAACTAAGCTTTAGCCATTTATGGGTACAAAAATATCGATAAACATACTTATATACATTTTTGGTAAATAAATCATCATCAACATCATTAGCTCATTAAACGTCCCCATCGAGGGGCACGAGGCTACCCGTATAGGGTGATTAGGCCTTCGTCCAGCGAGCCAGTGCGGATTGGACGACTTCAACACAACCTCGAATTTCTTCGCTGGTGTGAATGAGGGTTTCCTCACGATGTTTTCCTTCACCGTAAGAGCGTCGATAACGTACATATATTTTTGAAATACGTGTCGGGATTTGAACTCAGCCCCGCCCGGTAGGAAGGCGACGACAGTCAAACCATTAAGCCACCGACACTCTAAATGGTAAATAAATACTTCATAATATAAACAGATGTACCCAGACCTATGCAAATAGACATGCTTATGCAATTTAATGTTTATACCGAAATCCCCGGTATCGAACCTAGAATCCTAGGTGTAGTAGTGTTATTATGTGTTTCTATTAAGACCGTTTATTTTGATGACAACGATTTAAAAAAAACTTGAGAAAGCTTTGAATGTATATCCAATCTTAGTAATAACTTTCTTTCGATAAAAGTTTCATTTTTAAAATACATTTTAATAACATTTAATTAAACAATAAACTCTATCGGCATCACAACGAACGGAAAAATGAATAATGGAATACTGATGGTAACGAATTGGTTTCACTTTTCCTTTTTAAAATTATGCAATTAATTCTCCCAATCTATTAACTGCTGCCTTAATGACACATAATGGGATTCCAATGCGAGAAAATCTTTAATTACGAACTTCTTTTGATCCTACTACCTAGTACCTAATGGATTAATGCATTTTATGATAAAATATGCGTTTCTTATTTGCCTTGCTGGGTTATATTTAACCGCTTTCTGTATGTGTATTATAAAATGTATTAATTGATCCTTATTTATAGGCTTCAAATAAACAAAACTTTAAAATACTTAAGTCTTTGGGCAATGCGTCCTACCCGTGCTAACATACGCAGCTTAGACATGGACACTGACTGAGGAATTAGTTCACAAGTTCAAAGTCACTCAACGCACAATGGAGCGAGCTATACTCGGGGTCCCTCTAAGGGATAAGATCATAAATGATTTAATCCGTAAGAGAACTCAAACTACTGATATAGCCCGCTGGATCAGCAAGTTGAAGTGGTAGTGGGCTGGAGTGGAGACCGCATCTAGGCAAGCGTAGCGTAGGATGCCCTCCGGCCCGATGGCCGACGACTTGCGAAAGGTCGCTGGTAGAGGCTAGATGAGAAAAGAAGTGAACTGGGATATTTGGCGCAAAATTGGGGTCTTTGTCCAATAGTGGTCTGAGATAGGTCGAAAAGGGGAAAAGAGAAATGGTTTTTAGTAAATAAATATTTTAATGATGAAATACCTTTCTAAACTTATCAATTCAGTTTAACTTCATAACTGCATTGCTGAGAGGCTACTCTCAAATCTCCCACAAACATTACTGTTCAAACTCTAATGTCATGAAGGCTGATAATTTTTCTATGTATTCATAAAGATGGCGTTGCAAGTATTTGCATCACACTAGTATTGCGAATTCTCCAAGAGTATGAGTAACAGATGTAATATTATGTAGATTTATCCTGCATTGTAAATAACTTATATCAACATAGCGAGTAATATTTATACTGCATCTAATTGGGCCCACATCCCACGGTTGTACATTGCAATTAGATGCTGGTGTGCAGTGTTTGTGTTTTACAAGTCATACGTACAAGAGTGTAATTTTAATTCCCGCGAATAATATATTGACAGAAATAATAGACTTTATTGTTTTTGTTAAAACCCTAAAGATTTGATTACATTTAAATAGACAAAAAAGCGTCTATACTAATAATTTATTTTTTTAATGAATGACCAACTTTAAATAGCCTGCAATTTCCCATCGCACTTTTTTTAAACGTCGCAAATATTTTTTGCGAGGTTTTTTATTTAAAACATCTTAAGAAATCCGAATTGCCGAGAACATTTCAAGTATTACATTTTGGTCTTTTTCTGTTCTTTGAGATTTGTTTTGAAGTCTGAACTAGCAAGTCGGAGTGCAAAATGCTTCTTATATTCGATTCCATTCGCTATATTCAAGCGATACCAAAATTTCATAACTGTTTAAAGTTTTCTCATCTTGTGAACTCCTCACCTTATTCTCTTACCATATTACCATGGATTTTGGACTTAATTATATATGGTATTTGACTTTTAGTTACGCTATTAAACTGTTTTTTTTTCTTATAATAGGTTATCGTATTAATATTTTTATGACAAAATTGTTCTTAATAGCCGAAGTATTTTTTTAATTTAAACTTTTATAACTAACAATCTCGTAATAGTGTAAAATGGTGCAGTAAAGTTAATTCATCCGAGTTAATTCACCCAGGTGAGCTACATACACTTGAATCACCTGGAAGCATGAAAAGTACTTGCGCCGTATACTTAATTCACCTAGGTGAACTAAATACACTTTAAGTAAACCTGTAACACCTGTAACCGTGTAGATACTAAAATTTCGAAAAAGTAATGACTATTAGTGATTCGTAATAAAAAAAACGATATTAGACTTAAAGATTATGCTATTTTTATTCAAAACTTTTAACGTTATTTTGTAAAAGTGATGATGTTACATGTACCATTCGAGCTGACATTTAAACGTCCATATCATCTGCCAGAATAAATTAAACTATTTCATACAGTTACCTCTTTTGGAAAATGCATTTATATATACGAGTATCATACGACTACTGTGCGAAAATAGGACTAAAGTTAGCAGGATTTATAATAAGAAACCCGTCGTCGGTATGCTTGCGCTTTATCAAAAATTTTATATTTTTGTTTGTTAAAAACGATGTAAATAACTTATAATATGTAATAAGTAATTACAATTTTCATATCAATTAATCGAGTGATGCCATTATATCTTTTAATTTTTTATACAATGCTAGCGGCTGTTACTATACGGCTATTACTTTAGATCCTGGCCTGCAATTAAAACTAAAAAACAAAGTATCGGCAAAAGCAAAATTCATTTATAAGCAAATTATCTGACAAGTTTCCATTAAACCACCATTTTCTTTCTAGACACGATACCGTACGGTTGGGCTCTCACAGTTTTATCTTATTCATTGTATGCTGACAAAGTATTATTTTACGAGCAACTTTACAACTTCTTGCCGACGATAGAATAGTGATGCTAAGTGAAAATACCTTTTCGGAGTACACGTTAACAGGTTTTATATTGTTCCTTGTTTGCTGTGTGAGCCGCTTACGACTTGCAGTTAAATTTATGTCAGGGAATGCGTTGCGAATACTTAAGGGTTGGCAGCGTTGAGTGCATTAGTTGACATTGCCAATGCTGGAGACAGAAGCCTTTATTAGTTTTTTACGCCTTGAATTTGTTGTTCTTTTCATAAAAGCTAGTAAGATCTAATGTTTGTTTAATATCAAATTTGTTTGAAATATCATATTCTGTGGGGTCAAATCTTAAATCAGAGAAAAGTTTGAATCAATTTATTTAGATACAGCTCGTATTTCGACAATTTTAACAATTCCAGTCCAACCGACTTGGTTGGAAAATATACACGATTAGTCCCCAATGGTAACTAGTGAAGTATGTTTCGTTTGCTCAAAATTCAAGCGCGCGTAACTGGAAATTATACGCAATAAAAGCGTAATAACGTTAATTTTTTCAAAAATAATTTTTGTTTAATGGAATTTGAAAATATGCGCGAGCAGTTCCATCCTACTCGTAAGTGTACTGGCCTTGTATTCTTTCAAATATACACGACGTCGCCAATAGAGTTATTGTTTCGTGTATATATTGAGGGTAACAATAACAACAACGCAGTTAAATGTTAGTTAATGTAAATTACATCCACAACAAAATTATGGTGGATAATGACTGTCCTTTAATATTATCATAACAAGAGGCTATTTACCAAGCGCTAATGGAGACAGCGTATTGTGGTATGTACTTTAAAGACAGAGACAGGAAACATCGGCAATGAAATGTATTACTATGTACTTAATGAATCGTGTAAAATGCACCCTATTTTTAAAGCAACAAATATCACAGATAAATTTTAACACAAATTGTGTTTATGCACATAAGATTAGGAATAACAATGAAAGAGTAATTTAGGCTTTAGCAATAAACCTGTAAGGCTAAGCCCAAAAATGCTAATTCTGAATTCAAATGAAATGAGATTTAAATTTAAATTAAGTCCGTATTTCTAGCTACATTTTGCGGCCGGCTAAGTTGTATGAGTTATACTTATGCACAATTTGAAATTCTCTTTAACAATTCATGTAACATCTGAATTGAGTTGAATTTTATGACATGTAATTTAAAGTCCGGAGTGGTCATTAGTTACAATCAAATTGAATAATACAAAAAGTCGATTAAAGTTTTTCATGTAGTCACAAAGTACTTATAATTATTGAGGTTGGTCTGAAGGAAACCATGTATAAGGTCATCTGGGTTCAGATATGCGTGCATGCTTTTGTCATAATCATTCTTGCTTATATAATTAACATTCATGATATGACCTTACCTATTATATACCAGTATAGATTTCTTCGTATTTCACGCATAACTTATAACAGTAAATTGATTAGTCGAGCTCTGAATATGTTATTGTGTGTATCTTTAGTTTTGGGTCGAGCAATTTGTGACGAGAACATGAAAATCGGAATTGGGATAACTGAAAATAAACAACACATGGAATAGCTTGTGGTACCTGAAATGTTTGTTATTCGAAACAAACAACGGCAATCACCTATTCATCGAAGAGTCTAGGCTTTTAGTGGTGATATAGTTCACTAAATCTAGTAGCAACTATATTACTGTTAATAGCAGCCCAGCCTAAAACAACTCCTGCACCAAAGCGCTGGAGACGTATTTACGTCTAAAACGTTTTAAGGCATTTGCCTCTGATAACCATTCTCTTTTAATTAATTGTAAAATGGATGGGAATTGATTCACGTGTTTTAATTGCAACACATAAAATGATCGTTTATCAATATCTAAAAACATGACACAATGTCATATTTGTTTGTTGACATGACGAAATATTGCTAAACAAAAATCAAGTTATCTCCGCAAAATAGGTGCCCAAACCAATAAATAAGTCTTTAAAGGCAAAACTACGCCTTAACAAACAAAATTCGATTAACTAACACAATGGCACCGATTAATTTTCATTTAAAATATCAACTAATTGTTTCTCTAATGTGACCTGGCAGGTAATAAAATATTATTGACCCCAAAACTTTTCCCAGTTTGAAGTTGGTTGTTTCACAAAGTCGGGGATGTTAAATAATAGCGTTGACATACAATTTATGCTTGATTTGAGTTTGTTTGAGGATATTGTTATTTGTTTATTAAACTTGCTTTACGTATTATATTTTACTTGAGAACTTATAAAATTACACAGCAAATTTAATTTTATTGTATATGGCCATGGTCGGCCATAGTCGTTGATTGAGAACGGCCATGGTCAAGATTAGAGCTAACAGATGTCACTTATAATGAGTGCAGTCAGATTGATTGTAATATTTCATAGATCGATATTAATAATAACTACAATATTACGTTATTTAAACAATTAATATTATATTTTTTTTAATCTTAGGTTTACCAGATGTTAAGTAATTCTGGCAACCAAAGTTTACCCGCTTCTATGTAGGAGTAACGAGTAGGTATGTTACCTACATTGAAGAAAGTTATAATGGAAGTGAGAAGGAAATAGAAGCAGGGAGGTTAAGACTTATAAATATAGAAGTATAATATTATATGTACTGAAATATTTATAATATTTTATGTTGATATTAAGTTTAATTTCGATGTCGTAACTTTGCACAATCTTGCCCTTTATTCTTTTTTATGTTTGTTGTTTAGAGGTTGTCAGAGAAGATCGCTACCAGCGATAGAACCGCCTAAATTTTGTGAATAACTATACCATTGTAATGTTTTTAAGTGTGCTGTTAAGAAATTGATGTTTCTAACACATGCTTTTCTGTGGGGCCGTAGTAACAGTGAATCTCGACGCCCATACGTGTTGTAATATTGTCCAACTCTATAATATATATATATATATACATATATATCCAAATGTAAAAAGTTTGAATCCAGTGTATTATATATATATATATATAATATATATATATATATATATATATAATATCTGGATTAAAACTTTTACACTCCGCTTTACTGCATGCCGCTCATTCTGTCTGCAACATATTAAAAAGTATTTAATACGTTCAGATTCATAAAATGTTTTCTCTATGTACCTCGGTTTTAAAATGCTACAGTTATAATGATATTTTTTTTCATACTGCATCTGTAGCTTGCCAACTGGAGTATTTTTTAAAGTCTGTAGGTTTATTAAAAAGAATTTACCTTTATAAGCACACGTTACTTAGTTTTATTCTTTTGTAGTATTCGTTTTGCTAGAGTTAAGAAAACTCAGAACAACAAAACAGTTTAAATAAAGCTCTGCTAGATACACGCGGACGCGGACAGACACGGGAATACGTTATAATAAAAATCTTGTAAATGGAAGATTTGTCGTAAAAATAAGGTTAACCTTAAATGTTATACTAGTTTGAACCTTAATAAATAAATTATCATTATTGTTGCAGGATAACCTAATGGCTCAAATAGGCAGACTTGCTCGTTATGCCAGAACCACACAGGAATCGGGCAACAAAATAAAGAAAAGCCTTATTCATGAAATAGACTAAATATTCATAAAAAAACAGAATGCGTCACAGTGAAAAGACGCTACGAATATGAAAAACCATTATCTTATTACCAAAACCAATTACTGCTGTGTAAACTGCTGTATTAACTTTTTGTGCCCGGTTTATTCCTCGAACGAAGCGCTCCTTTAGGTCTGACAGCGGGTGACCCGTTTGAGATTGCATAATTTCCCAGCGGGTACAATCGACCGCTAACGTCCGGAACTATCAGCTAAACATTTCACTGTTAGATTAAACTAAGACAGGATAATTTAGGCATCATGGATGCCGCTTTTGATAAACATTGCAACAAGCTGCTGAAACTCTGAAGATAAAAACATAAACAAAGTATCATTAGTATTGGACATGGAAACCATTTTTGACTTGCATTTTATTCACAGGTTAATTCATTGACATATATAGTAATATCCACACTTAACAACATTATGGAGTCAAACTTTTTTGTTTGACACTTTTGTAACTAGACAATAGCTGCCGATCTGCCGATAAGTTGCTTATATTATTCAATTAAAAATAAGGACTAGCGTCGTTTATACAAGTTCAGCATACAAGATTCACCGTACAATAGAAAAGTGTACAAGCAAAAGTTCAAAAAAGTTATACCGCATACACAAGACAGCTCATACTGCATTTGAATTAAAAACATACGGGGGCAAACTTCGTGAATGGATGGCGAGTTCAAATGGGTCGCGTGCCTGAACATCCGACATTCACGAGTCAGTCTAACACATTAATTAGTTTATACTTTAAAAAAGCTAAGGTAATTATAGCTCGGTTTACGGATATTGTAAACCATAATATAAGTATAAAGTTATCACAAATGTGTAGCAGAGTATAAATACCATCATTTAGATAAGTTACGAGTATTAAAGAGTAATTTAAGAATAGAAAAATCATGTTCTCAATATAGGGTAAGTGGAAATTTAATTTTTGTATACATAAATTTCAAATTATTAAAATTCAACTGCATTGCCTCTGCTGCGGGACTGCTGAGCTGGGGCTTTTTTCTAAATGCATATATATAACATAAAGAAAACACCCAGACGAATACAAACAGACATGTTCATGCAAACACATGTTTTGCTACCCGGGGATCGAACCCGGAACCCTTCGTGTGAGAGCCGACGTCCCATTCATTACACCAGATGGGCCGCCCACCAAAAAATAACGTATTACGAATATAAAACGAGCTTTATACATTTTATATGTTTTTGATATATAATATTGACAAGCAATATGTGAACAAGAATTTTGTGCAGCTATTTTTATTATTTCTCGTTGCTTTATATCGTAAATTTCACATGGCCTGTAACAAAATAAGAGGCTTAAAAACCACTGCGGGCCTGCGCAAATAACTCGCGTGCATAAAGCTCCGACGACACACAAATTAACGTATCCACGCCGGCAGACAAATGCGTCTGTGGATATAGGTTTACAGTACAGTAAGCTCAAAAAGAAATTCAAAAACAAGCAGTATTTCCTTTACTACTTTCGAGTACATGCAGTTACTGCCCAGCCGATTCAAAGCCATTTGAAAGACTCATTCATTCAGCTCTTAGAAACAAATGAATTTTATTTACTTAAATTAATAAATAATTTGAGATAAAAAAACAGGTTTAGTTAACTGAAAAATAAAAATATATACATAGACCCATTGAACACGGTTGATGAAATAAGAGAAAGCAAATTTCGATTTTGGTTTTAAATATTTAGTTACTATTAAGTCATACACTTTGCATTCAAACAAACGTGTTTTAGTTTTATTTATTACCATACCTACATACTACTGGGCTACCAACAACGGATGCAATTCACGTTTAAAATACACATTCATCTCACTGATTCCACTGATTTTGAATAAGAAAAACTAGAATAGGTTGTTGAATAAAGATGTCATAAATTAATAAATGAATGATTTTTTATAAAATGCTTTGAATAGTACAAGTATGATCTTTATGAACTTCCTTTACTACTTACGAGTATGCATTAAATTGATATTTTATATAATACTAGCTTTAGCGTGCGACTTCGTCCGCGTGGAATAGTTACTATGGCCTAACGCTCTCTTTTACCCGCTACTTCGTTTATATAGGTGAGTTAAAACTGCGATATCTCATAAGATATTAATTTCAATTAAATGATGTAAAGGGCAATTTTGTTGAAAATGTTATACTTTTTATAAATAAAGTATTTATTTAGATTGGATTGGATTGATATCATATTTATGAAAATAGCTTTACAAAATGATGCAATATTTTAGAAAAATTTTTTAGCAAAAAATGGTCTAGGGAGCTAACCTTAAAAGATAGACATATGCTGTCGCCGAATTTTTTGTAGACCTTTAAAAGGTTAACAATACTCTCATACATGACTATTACGAAACTTTAACCGGTTACGCAGTGTACGCAGCGGAATCTCCAAGTAAGAAAATTTCCCCCGGATTTTGAAATATTCTTCATTGCTGCTCCACTTCTATTGCTTGTAGCGTGATGATATAGCCTTCTTCGATAAATGAACTATCTAACACTGAAAGATTTTTTCAAATCGGACCAGTAGTTCCAGATTAGCGCGTTCAAACAAACAAACAAACTGTTCAGCTTTATAATATTAGTATAGATTAACAAATACATTTGTTGTCTGTTTTATAAAAAATATATACTTATGAATGTTTTTATTTACTGCGTACTAATGAAACTACTACATACATTGTTCCAGAGACTCCCCACAATGGATTTGGTGGGCGTCACAGGGAACGATGCATGATTAAAAAATAAATATAAGAGCCTTTCGTCCGTTGCATATTTGACGGGCTTGAAAGTGGATTTTATAGTGGCTAACTGCGCCCTAGCTCGTGGTTTTAGTCCTACAACAAAATAAATTAAAAAAGTATATGATACCTATTTATTAATAAAATTTGTATAACATCCTTTGGTATTCTTTTTATTTTAGCCCTTTTCGATTATAAACTAGAAGCATTAATTGTGCCTTAACGTTAGCAACTTCACTGTGACTAACATAGCATTAATCCGTGTAATTAAAATTCAAAGTAAACCTGTGATTCTTGTTTTTAGTCCCCACAAACATTATTCAAAATTTAAACAAATGTACGACTCAGATCAAAATTAAGAGTAAAAGGATCCTTTTTTAAAACTTGCGTTTTTTAATTTACTCAATTAGTTATATTATTATCTAGTTAAGATAAAAATATAACAAATGATTACTTAATCTTATAATTTATATGCTATTCATTTTAGTGTATTGCAAATTTAAAATGTTTGACAAAATAAAAATTTGATTAATGTAATTTCAGTTATTTTCAATAAAATATTATAAATCCAATGTTGAAAGCAACATATTCCGAATGTTTCTCCGAACTACATAGTTTGCTAAACAAAAGCGGTCCGAAAGCTATTATCAAAATGAAAATCTTATATTAATCAAAAATATTAATCCTTCTAAATATTCTAAAATAATAAAGTTATGAAAATCTGTATCAATACATAAAAAGTTGTATAAGTAATCGTTTCACAAATCACTACATATTTACAAATAGTGTGTAAGCGACTTTTCACATATAATATACTTACTTACTTATTTATTCCTATACTATATATTTAAGTACAATATAACCGAGATGTTCTTTTTTACACCAAAAATAGTTATAAATCAATACAGTCAAACTACTTTCTAAAAATAATGACTGTGACATTTAGCTGTTTTGATACAAGCAGCAAAATTACTGTGGTAATAACTCATTCCAATGCACAGACGGCTCGCTCGTTAATGCTGCTGCAGACATAGTAATTATTGTTTAATCTATGACTGGAACTAACGTCATAGATATAACATTTCTAAAACACAAATGGTCAACCAAATTGAAGCGGTGATTGGTTAAAAATATTTACGTTACGTTCAGGCTTTTTACGATTGTTTTGTTTTTGTTTTAACTTTGCACGCAATACGTGACAGGTTGACTTCACGAGACATACCCGAGTAGTGTAGTATGAGCAATTAAACGTTGTAATAAAACTTCTCCTTTATAACCATATGGCTTACTAACAATTATAAGACAACATACGGATATTAAGAAAGAATGAAAAGGTTGTATTGTTTAAAAATATTTAAATATAGACCACACAAACCTATACCATTATTTAGTTATTACAAACGTGAACAAACAAAAAAGTACTTTCATAATATTTATTTGATATTCCACTCATAATTCAAGTTAATAATGTCCTTTCTGATATAAAGTAAAATATTGACCGTTTTGATATCCGTAATGATTTCTAGTAAAACATCACAGCAATGTATTGAAATGAAAACAAACCAATCAATCTCAACAATATTACTGCTACAAATTACGTGTCACTGATTTTGACAATGTTAACACAAACTAAAGTGTAATCCGCTGCTCTTGGAAATCTTCCCTTTAGCTTTTTAACTAACGAATTCTCGCAAATTTGTATATAAACAAGATGAGCTATACGAAACTAATTAGAATGCGATGAAACTAAATTTATAAATAAAATTAAATGTAATTTTGAAACAAATGCAGAAGCTATGCTATGAAACCGGCCAATGTGTTGTTTTGTAAATGTTGGGGTGTCAACGATTGATGACGAAATAAACGTCAGAATAAAAAATGGCAGCAGTAGCGAGTGACAGCTGTCGATCTTGTGAAGAGCCGTGTTAGTTGTATGCCGATCAACCCAACACTGCTGCACTAATCCTTGAAATTTGAAGATTATTTTTCAGACATTATTACTTGTACTTATAACACTTGCATGATGTAGGATTTACTACTGCCATGTTATATTATATTTTAAACGTGGACGTATTTTATGCCAAATTAAATGAAATTAATCAAAGCGGAGTGGATTTCGAAATTACTTCTCCGCATTTCATATCAGATACAAGAAAGCATTCCGATAATGAAAGATATAAATACACAAATTAGATATTTGTGGCTCCTTTGATTCACTTTAAGCTTGCTCTAAGCGCTTTGCTAATCTTATTTGAAAACGTATTTTAGCCGTTGAGAATTTTAGAAGTCGAACTCACAAAGCAAAAGACAGTCAGACTTCCACGAGTAAATGAAATTAGTGATTACGAATTTAAACGCGATAAGAATCACTTCATTGAATCCGAGCAAAGGAAACATAATTCAATTGCGATTAAAGACTTGTCGAATACCGTTGCTTCGTTCGCATTTCAGTATTCAATTACTTGTTAATGTAAGAGTTTGTAGACCGAAGACAGGTCAAGATCATAATATGTACTTTATGTGCATTGTGGCGTATTCGGTGTCGCAGTATTGGTATGCAACATCGATGAAGTTTAAGTGGATGCACCTGGCGCGTGCTCTGTGACGTGTTACACTGCATACCAACCTTTATCGTACACAAGCACTTGAATCAGATATTTGTGCATGAATGTGCATGAACAATTCAAGTGTTTTCTCTTGCCGTTCGCTCTCATGCTGATGAAAAGTACGTTATTGACTTATCCATATGAAATGAAACGGCGAAGTGAAAGTTGATTTTTATGTTATTTGACTTTGTATTTCCTAAGATTAAATATAAAACGGCAAACAATTTCGACCTGGGGAGGTTACCGCAATCTCTAAAACATTAGTATAATGATACTTCAGCATTTTTGTACTAGAAAAGACGAAGTAATATTATTGTAACACTGTTTTAAGAAATGACGGTAACCCCCCTGACTTTTACACAATCCTATGTTCAAATCCAAATCTCTTGCATCACCTGCCTTGCCCATCGTGCATCTTACTTAATAATGTATGAGGCTCCATAATGACGACCATTGACAAATTACTTGCAAGCCTTTTCGACTCTTGTTATTGTGTACCTACTTATTTGCAATAGAAATATATTACATATATCCATGTAGGTAAAGAATTCTTTAAAAAAATAAATATAAGGTTATCTAGGTAACTCTTCTTCTTATTAGCGTGTCGAAGGCAAACATACATTCAAATTTTAGCGGCCCAGAAAGCAGCCACAGTGACAGCATTATCTGACGCTGTGATTAAGTCCTCCCGCGTGCTAGCTGGAAGGGCACGCCGGGCACGATGTCAGATGGGCCATCGTTTGGGCCGAACCACAAAGGCAATCAATGTCCTGACCACCCAAAAAACCCCATCTAGCCAAATTTTCCTTGCTGCAGCCAGTCTGCATCCGAAGCCTATTCAGAGATCTCCAGATCGGCCACGACAGCTCATGCCCAGGAGGTAAACTTTCCGAGAGGGAACAAAGGGAACCGGAATACTGGAACCAATCTTTGCACGCCATAGATTAAGTCTCGCTAACTCGGGGTCAGTTGAGAGAGAAATAGTCCCTTTATAAAGCTGTTACGACTTTTTAACTCTGGGCAACAGGAATGTGACGAACATTGGGTGCCGAGAGTCGCTATCCATCTTAGCTCTTCGAGAGAGCTAGCAACACCTCTGCGAATCTCTGGGGAGCTATTCCTGCCAGTGGATATAGTTGGTTGATCGGTGTAGGCTTGAGACAGCCTGTTATGATTCGGCTCGTCTCATTTAAAGCTACATTCTCTAGCCTTGCATGGGCAGAACGTTCCCAAACAGGGCATGCGTACTCGCCCGCAGAAAAGGAGAGCGCTAAACCAGACGTTCGAAGAACATGGAGTGAAGCACCCCATTTGGTGCTAGTAAGGCGCTTCAGCATGTTGTTGCGAGCATGTACCTTTTTCCTTATATTCTGGCAATTTATCTTGTACGTCAACGATCTATCTAGCATAATGCCAAGATACATCGGTGAGTCATTGTGAACAATAGGAACGCCCTGCCATACGATGTTCAATCTACGGCTGGCCTGGCTATTACACAAATGGAAAGCACACGACACAGTTTTTGAGGGATAAGGTTTGAGGGAATTATCTTTGTAATAGCAACTTAGGTTAGTTAGCGCTGCAGAGAGATTAGCTTCAACCTCCTCAAAGCTATTTGCCTGACAGGTAAGCGCAAGATCATCTGCATATAAAAAGCGCCTCGTGTTTGGGGTCATTGGTTGGTCATTGGTATATTAAAAGTAAGGGAGCGAGAACGCTACCCTGTGGTAAACCATTTTTTTGAGACCGCCAACGGCTACAATCCTGCAAGAGATGAACTTGGAAGCGACGATAATGTAACAGTTCTTGGAGTAATGTGACGAATTTGAGTCGTTAGTCATGGACTCCACCTTCCACAAAAGTCGCCTCAGATTAACTGTGTCATATGCAGCCGAAAGGTCCACGAATACAGCGCCGGTTACCTTCTTTAACTCAAAACCATCTTCTATGTGTTGCGTCAGTTTAAGGACCTGGCTACAACATAACTAAACCGGCCTGAAACCTACCTGCTCCGGTATCAACCTCGAATCAACAAATCTCGTCAACCGGGACAACAACAGCCTCTCAAATAACTTGTACGTATGACATAAAAGTGAGATTGGTCGGAAGTTTTTAGGGCTGTCGGTCGGTTTCCCTGGTTTCGGGATAGCTATGACCTTTGATTTCCTCCAGAGACGAGGGATTGAAGCAGATTCCAGACATATATTAAACATTTCCAGCAGCCACAACACAGCAACCGGACCCAGGTGCCTCAACTGTTCAACAGAAATATTATCTACTCCCGCGGCTTTCCCGCATTTCAATAGATGTAGGGCAGATACAATATCACCTAAGTCAAATGGTCTGCTTATGTGGTTCTGGGAATTAAGGATCCGTTGCGTTTGGGAACCTTTGGAAGACGACCCAGTGATTTTCCATTTAAAAGGAGTTGATGAGCTATTTGATTTGCCGTTACTTGGTTAGGGTTAAGATGCTTGGGTGAATCCGCAGTCAGTTTCCGGATGGTATGCCATGCATTTTTACTTACGGGTCATGTTTAAATTTGTAACAGTTTTTAACCAAATTTCCTGTCGGTTTTTACTGATCTGTGATAGAAGCTCTTCACCGATTGTTGTGGTTTCTTCGGAGAAAGGATCTTCATTGTATAAAAGCTCATACTCCTTCAACAGAACCGCAGACTCCTTCGACAATCCTGGAATGTAAGAAGTTCGACAGCCTCTAGGTATCCATTTACGGGAAGATGATGAGACGATTTCAACAAATTTGTCATAGTTCTGAGGAACAGGTGAAATATCCACAAGAGATTCGTCAATGCACTTCGAATAATGCTCCCAATTAGCTTTGCTATAATTAAATCTGCGCTTAAAAGGTACAACCGTAGGACGGATCACAGGTTGAATTGTGCACATATAGGTCTATGTTGAGTGCGGGGGATCGGTGCACATACTGACTTAATGCACTGTGGACTTAGGGAAACGCTGGCAAATATTAGGTCTGGATTATAACCGCGTTTCCATCGAGCACTGTTGAAAGAGGCAGGAAGCTTTGAATTATGTATTAAAACCATATCATTAGCCTCAGCTCATGGCTCGACAGCTTGTCCACAAGCATCTGTGTCATAATAGCCCCAGCTAGTACTATGACTGTTAAAATCACCAACCACTATCCCCGGACCATTGCCAAAGTTTCCGGGAGGAACAAATTGAAAAGCGACCCCAGGAGGCTTATAAACTGAAGAAACCGTACAGTACCCAAGATCCAATGTAATCACCTCAACCGAATTCATGATAGTGTATCCTGTGGATGCCAGGACTAACAAACACTGCGTTACCGTGCTTCGGATGGTAAGTCTCGGCGACGAGGGTAAGCCCAGGAACGTGTGGCCGATTCTGCGTTTTATCTCGATGGGTTTCTTGAACACAGAGTATATCACAATGAGTCACGTGACATAGATCCGCAAGAATCTCAGATTTATCCTGCGAAAACCCTTCGATGTTGATCGAAACTACACGCAGAGCCGGGGCCAATGCTGGACTAGTAGGTGTGTTTGCCATCGTGGGGAAAGGATTTACCAGCGAGTGAGTAGGACTCACTGAGCTGTTACCAGGGTGCGCCCGATGTCTAATTTCCGGGAAAAAAAAACATCTACGTGGAGGCTCCTTTCATGCTTCTAGGTAATTAAATAACCTTCTATACGTACAAACTAAATAAAAATTTGAGTATCTGTTTATAATATTGAAATCACTGTTTTTTAACTACATGCGTTTGATACGGAGTATACTCGTACACCAAAACATATATATTTTTAAATTGTTATCTTACTGTCTGTTTGTTCCGGGTAACCACTGAAATAATTAGACCATTTTGTCACGTCTTTTATTGGCATGTAGCTGACGTTACAAGGATAAACTTTGGCTACTTTTATTTTAGTAAAAACTTTTTATTTTAGGAAACAAAGAGATGTTGTCCCGCGCCTTAACGTGTCTTTACGAAGCGATTTAGTGAGGTATGAAGGTTAGGCGACAACCTTGATATACACCGGCTGCCTACGTTTTATTACGGAAAAATATATTAAAGCGCGGGAACTATCGCGGGGCACAGCTAACAGCATATAAAAATCATTATCATCAGCTCATTAAACGTTCCTACCGAGAGGCACGAGCCTACCCGTACGCGGGTGTATAGTCGTCCACGCGGGCACAGTGCGGATTGGACGACTTACACACAACCTTTGAATCTCTTCGCAGGCATGCGCAGGTTTCCTCACGATGTTTTCCTTCACCGTAAGAGCGTCGGGTAACGAACATATAATTTCGAAAATACATTTATACGAGGCGGGATTTGAACCTCAGCCCTCCCGGTAGGTTGGCGACAGTCCACACCATTGAGCCACCGACGCAACATTGTTACATACTATTTTATGCTAGTAGAAGTGAAAATACAAATATAGTAGATGGAACATTTTCGCTAATGTATAAATTAAAGAGAACAATACCCCGAATCTTGTATCTAGCACGTAGCAACATCAACGTACTAAGCAATTTCCACAGCGTGGCTCCGGAGTAGAGTGGGTATTACTGCTTTGATACTTATCAAAACTTGCTGGAACAATACACGCTTCAAACTTGAGCACCGTTCGCGTTCTCAAGACAAGCGCTTAGGGGTTAAGCGTTGGCTTAAACACTCTTCACCTTGACGACGTTTTTCCTGAAAGCGAGGGGTGTTTTCTATTATTTGTCACGTTAATAGCTTGAATGACGTATAATTTGGTCGCTCTTCAACTGTTGGTCTTGCAAGAACAAAGAAGGCGTTCGAATGTTGTACGGCATTGTTGTTAGTTCTGTGGTATTTTTGGCGGTTGAATTGTTATGTACTTGTAAATAGATACCTTATTGTTAAAAATGCTCCGTATTCATTTTAATATTCCTTTCAAATTAAAATGTCTATAATATGTAACTTGAGACTTTGTTTAATATATTTTTTAATGTCAGACCATGATAGACGCAGTATTGAATAAAATTAATTACAGTAGGCATTAATTGTTTCCATCAATACTAACCTGCGCCAATCACCTGAGAAGATAGATATTTGATATCTTATACCCGGTAATTTTACATTCTTATGCATTTCTATCGGCAACTTAACTACTACTGCTACTTGAAATGCCCGTGACAGTCCACTGATGGTCATAAATACTCCTTCTTCACGTATGTGAAAGTGTCCCCTAATTCCAGCAATTGAAGAGCTCTTATACCGATTTTCTGCTGATTGAGCTTTTCTCAGTTTGGTTTAATATAATGTTGGTTGCCAAAAGTTGCCAAATCATCTGATTGTCTGAAAAGAAAGATGATTCCGTGCTTCGAACGGCAGTTTAAGCCGCTCAGTTCCAGCTACAATCTTAGGATGGTAATACTTAATACCCACCAATCCGCCTTATGTCCACTTGTTAGGTTTTGGCAACCTTCAAATGGGCTATACTGTGTGGGAAGGCCTATTTCGTCCTATGGAGCTTTAGAGGGGTTGACAGCGAAACGCGCGATCCCAAGACGGATCATCTTGCTCTTGAACAGTCAGGTGATTCAGCCCTGCAATATCTAATACAAACTGAAGAAAAAAACTAGTCACTTTCACTGATCAGTCAAAAATAAAATAAAATTTATTGAATCCATATTTGACGACCCCTTTTGGTGTGGCGGTTGAGACGTCTACTGCAACACTAAGGGTGCCAAACATTTGTGTGCATGAACATGTCTGTTTGTAATAGTATGAGTGTTTTCTATGTATTTACAAAAAATGTATATAAGTATGTTTATCCGTTGTTAGTACCCATACTGGCTTCACGCTTAACTTGGGGCTAGATGGCGCTGTGTGAATGTCAGTGGATATTTATTCTTATGATTCAGGAAACGACGTCATCGTTTACTCTGTACTACTTTACGTTCCCGCACTTTATTTGTCAATATACGACTGTACTTACAAAGTTCCACTCTCACTTTTCCGGTTTATAACAACAAGTATCTTCACCATTTGCAAAAATCGGCGGTCCTAAACAAACTTTCGCGATATTCGAACGCCGAAAACTCGGTCGTTTTGCGACTGTCCAAATATGGGGGCGTCTTTCAAGAGACTTTTAAGAGATAACTTTTCGAATAAATCAGCAGGTATCGCAGCAGACCGGTATGGTTTGGAACTCTTATCGAACGAACAAGAGCCTAACTTAGGTTACTTGTATAAATTTCATATGATTCAAATTCTTACGACATTTTTTTTCAAACAATGTGCTTCTTACGTCAAAACACCTTTGAAACAATCTGAGATTTCGCTACGCAAAGAATTGGTACCTTTACTTATTTATTATTATTACAACGGAATTATTCCGTTACAATAGAAATGGCGATTACTCAACCGACAACGGCATAAGCACTTAGTCCTAATTAATGACAGATCTGGGCCTCAGATTATGACAATTTCCCATTAATTCCGACTGATGGTAAAAAACCTACCTACGAGTAGTAACGGTTGAACATGTAATAGTGAACGAAATTATTTTCATATATTGCATATTGATTCAAAATATAGTTAGTAACACTTATTATATATCAAAAAATCTGAGATTTCGCTACACAAAAAATTGGTACCTTTACTCATTTATTATAACTACAACGGAATTATACATGTTGCTGGTTGGTTGTGTTCTCGATATTAAAATAAAAGTTATATTTTTATTATGTTCTTTTTAAATATTCAGGTAAAAAAATGATCAGTAAATATTAACGCACGTCATGTAGACCCAAATAAATACAAGTTAATTACAAAACTAAAACAAGGAATATATATACCTATTCAGTTAATATATATGTTATAAAAACAAGATATTACAAACATACATGTTTTTTACGCAAACGTCTTGTACGAGCATTTGACGGAAATCCTTAATAGTGATATTGATTGTTTCTATTATACATTTCAGATGTAACACCGTGTTATTTCTGTCAATACAGACAAGTTTGACAAGATTGCTCTCCATAGCATAACGCAGATAATTTTATAGAATAAAACGTAAAGTTGTTTATTAAAAGCTTGTCCGAAAGCAAAAAATATTATCCATCAATTTCGAGATGTAAATACCCTACTTAGTCGGGTTTCCTTCGATTGTCGTCGCGATCAATACGAATGCTAAATTCATTTCAATACAGAATACGCGGCAAGCACCCTGATCTTTTATTGAATAAATTAACTTTTATTAAAATCCTGTTTGTTGCCGGCGAACGGTACGTTCTTGCCCATTGCCTTTGGGGTAAGAATAGAAGACTCGACGGCTAGATATGATCGAAGGCAAATTTCGAAATCACATCCATACTTGATGAATGAAAGACCTCTTACGTAGGTTTTTGTCGAAACTTTTTACCGCCTACGATAAAATCCTGGAATCAGTTACCATCAGATTATTCCCGAAGCGATACGACATGGCGACCTTCAAGATAAGAGCGTATTCCTATTTAAAAGGCATTTCTATGTTGTCTGGTATTGCAAATGTGCATTTGAGAGACGGCGTCATTTACTCAGATGAGCCGTCTGGTTGTTGCCGCTATCCTATAGAAAAAAAGAAACCCTTAAAATAATAGGCTGCACTAAGTATATCTTAATTTTAGGTTACTGATTTTTTTTTTTCAAAATAAATACAATAATATATTATACTCTATAGCAGAGCTACCGTCTTAGATAGCAGTATTTTTTAGAAAACAATGTAGTGTGTTTTTGTTGAAGGTAAAAAGGTTATATGTATTGTACATATACCTGTGCGCATACGGGTAATCGGAATAATAAAGCTTACTTTCTGGCAAATCCACAAATACTATCTTTTATGATGTATTATGTACTAATACTGTTAATTATGTGCGTACGTACGTAAAGTCAATACCCAACTAAAATTATTATTTTTTGCTAAAATTGACGTATAATACTATATAGTAAATATAACTTAAGTCCATCATAAGAAGAAAAGGAAAAGTAAATTATGTCGTAAAAAATGCCGAGGTGCGAGGGGTGGACAGAGAGAAATGGCGATTACTCAACCGACAACGGCATTAGCGCTTAGTCCTAATTAATGACAGATCTCGGCCTCAGATTATGACAATTTCCCATTAATTCCGACTGATGGTAAAAAAAATACCTACGAGTAGTAACGGTCTAACATGTAATAGTGAACGAAATTATTTTCATAGATAAAACATTGTATGTGGATAATGATGCTGGTTGCATATTGATTTAAAATATAGATAGTAAGACTTATTATATATCCCTGAGTGTAATTGTTTGTTTTCTTAAATAAACAGAAAAAAACGTCCCCACAAAATAGTTGCATGCTTTAAGCATACAATTATTTTGTGGGGACCAGGACTCGATACTGAGTCGTCTAGGTATGTACCACCGCAGTGCCAGATATCATCCCGTGAAACCGGAGTTTTGTGTTTCGAGATGAGGATACTGTAGCTAGTGAAATTACTGGGTATAAGAGACCTAACATCTGTCGTCTCGGGTGCCAGGCGCAGTGCGGCATTGATGGAGGATAATAACTGCATATGAGTTCTTGGTCTCATGCAATGCCACTCTGTCACGGTTAGGCGTATCACTTACGATCAGGTGAGCGTCCTGACCATCCTGTACACTTATATAACATAAAAAAACCTCAGAAAAATTATCGGTCTGCATAAGTTTGTAATATTATGGGTACATACTTATATACTTTTTTGTAAATAAATACATAGTATACATAGAAACAACCTGACCAATGCAAACAGATATGTTTGTCATCATCATCAGCTCATTAAACGTCCCCACCGAGGGGCACGAGCCTACCCGTATAGGGTGATTAGGCCTTAGTCGTCCACGCGGGCCCAGTGCGGATTGGACGACTTCACACACAACCTTCGAATCTCTTCGCAGCCGTGCATGAAGGTTTCCTCACGATGTTTTCCTTCACCGTAAGAGCGTCGGATAACGTACATATATTTTTCGAAAATTCGAAAATACATTGGTACGTGTCGGGATTTGAACCTCAGCCCTCCCGGTAGGAAGGCGACAGTCCACACCACTGAGCCACCGCGCTCTCAATTGTTTGTACTGACCGGAGTTCGAACCCGGAACCTTTGGTGTAGTAGAGGACGTCTCGAACGTTTGACATCAAATGGATCGTTGTCCAGATATTTAACCGGACAGAATGAATTCAGTTATTTGATTTAAGCTGTAAGAACTTCATTTAATATATGCCTAAATATATTATAGCATTAAAATATATGCTCAATTTACTTCACAATCAGTTTACAAAACTAAATCACTCACATAGATAGCGTTATCTACCCATTCAACAATTTCAATTATTTACAATAACAAAGCTAGTACATCAAGCTTTATATGTCACGTTTACTGGATATAGCTGACCATTTCGAAACTATCTAATCTAATGCGCGTATTGTTAAAACAAACCGCTTTCATTCGATAATTGCATTCCGAAATACTGTTGCCAATAAATATTCTCTATTATAACGCAATGAGAGCACTGACATGTTTCCAATTATGACCTTTGTTATTGGAGAATGGCCCAGCAGAGTGTGCGATATTGCGAACATTGCATCCAGCTAGCTGGAGAGATGCCAGTCCATCTGCTAGGCATTTACCAAGGCTGAAAGTAGGTTAGGCACATCTACCGGGTTGATTAAATCATACTTTGACAGCTTTGTAGTGTTAAAGCTAGGAATGTGGTTCAATTTGTCTTGATTTTTTTAAATTACCTATATGGGACAATATTCGGAAAATATTGTAGTGATTCGCCTTTCGCGCTTCGTGACATTTATGGAAGAGATCTTGCTTAACGTACTTAAAATTCTTGATGTTTTCCCATCTATTTCAAAGAGAGGGTAAACATCAAGATTTCTGTTTTTATAGGTACATTATCCCAACTTGAATTTCATTTTATGCACTTGACGTAGTACTATATTAAAATATATTTTTAATAATTTCAATAATTAATAAATAAGTCGATGTTTCCAGTAAAAAAAAAGTATAAGAACACAGTCGCCATTCTATGTAAATTGTGCTTATATATTGCAAGAGTATTAACCGTTAGCTAAACTACATTGCAGGCTATATGAAACCAGATTGTAAGCAGATAAAATTTAATTGAACATGTGCACCAGTTCCCATCGGTTCTCACCGGTTTGGAACGCTTCAAACCTGTTTGAACCGGCTCAGATAAGCGCAAGCCGGTAACTGCAACCCGCTTCGACTCTTCGACTAGTAAATGAATTTTAATGACTAGCTTAAGTGCGGTGCTGATGGAAAACTTATCAGAAGTTATGGCTGTGGTAAAAAATCTAGGAATACGTTAAAACTCGGTAAATCGAAACGCTGTTTCCTTCCAGTCTTTTAGCTTTAATGATAAGAATAAAGCGTGCTATTATGACAAAGAGCATCCTTAAGTTAACGAATCTACAATACTCATGAATGTCAATATGAAAGGGCATAGTAAAATAAAATAATTAAAACTAGGGCTTATAAAATAATTTAAACTAGGTTAGTCCCAATGGGATTCATGGCGTAGCAGCTGGCGTTTTCAGTCCACGATCGAAGCACCTATTGCAATGCCCGACCAAATAATATTATCTCGACAGCATTTCCGCATTTCGAAAGCACTGGATGATATCTCCACATAATAATAAAATTGACGAATCTGTTTGTTATATTGAAATAACCGTTTTATACAACATACATAATATAATATACACTTTAAGTTGGTAGACTCGGTACTCAGTCGTCTAGGTAGGTACCACCGCAGTGTTAGCTATCGTCCCGTGAAATAGAAGTATTTTGCACTTCTGTGTTTCGGGATACAGGGCACTGTAGCTAATAAAATTACCGGGTATAAGCGGCCTAATCTCTGTTGTTTTGGGTCACGGGCGCAGTGCGGCATTGATGCAGAATAATTACTGTCTAGTTGTTGGTCTGAATCAATGCCACTCTATCATGATCTGGCGTATCACTTACCATCAGGTGTGTGTCCTGACCGTCCTGTACACTTTGTAACATAAAAAATATGCGATCTAAGTATCTACTGTAAAGTACTGCGCGCAGCTTTCGATATGGTGTCAGCTGGATATACACTAGGTACGTCTTACTTCGGGAAAATATATTATACCACGGGGCGCAGCTAGTAATAAATAAATTTCATAGATGCTATACATGACTTCATGGCACCAATAAAATAATTCACCCTATTTCTTAAACTAAGAACATAATTATTTTACTGTAAAATGTATGAGATGAATCAACATCTCCACACTTGGGTCGTTAAATTTAAAAATTCACAAGGCGTAACCCGTCTCACCTTGTTAAATTTAATGCTAAACTCAATAGCAGTCGTAACATACGTGTTCATGAGACAAACCAACTTCGGTGGAGTAACTCGCGGCACTTTTACAGAGAAGCTACTCGGTACAAAGTTTTACTTGACGTGGAATCCGAACGAATGTCGCCAGAGAGTCGTTTGAATAAAGTTAGCCTACTGATTTATGTGAAAACTTGGTGTCGGGCCCCAAGTATGTGTGGGCCGGTGTATTGTGTGTTATCTTTCAACGTTTGTTCCCGTCGTTGTATTGGGAAATCCCCCGCGGTCCGTCCATCGGATGTTGTAAATAATGTTCGTAAGTGCTGGAGTACAATGGTCGCTTGCCGATGTACATACCTATATACCTTACCATGTGATATGTATATATATTGTGCGATTTTTCCTAGTTTGGTTAGTACATTGCAGGCTCAATCACCTGCTTGTCAAAAATGAGATGATTCCGTGCTTAATAGGGCACGATCATTTTTAATCATTCCATTGTCATAGAAGTTCAATAACTAAGAACATAATAAAATTATCTCCCTCTGAACTATATATATAGCCAATAAACGGTACTCATGTCAAAATTTCTCATACGGTGCAACATAATTTATGTGTTACTGTTTGTATAAAAATATACCTACATAAATTCCCTGAGGGTCTCATCCTAGTCAAGGGTCCTTGAAGTTGAACCACATATATTTTGAACTCCCTAATAATTAAGGCTAACGACCTCTTCAGACTGTTAAAAAGCCCGAGTTCCGTTCAAGATCATCCAAATATGAACAGTAACTTACTCACTGGGTATCTTTCGCAGAATCTTGAAATTTTACATAAGTTCTGCGAAATTTGACCTACGACTGAAAAAGGAGCGGAGTTCTATAAAGTTTGTCGGGTATATACAGCCGGTACAGTCAGTCGCTAGTTAAATTGTAAGATTTCATATCCGTTCTAAATAGGCTTAGAGCTTTTTCCCGTTCTGTGCAAATAGAAACTTAGTTAACTCTAACACAAGTACGGAAGTAAACTTGATAGTAATTAACGATCAATAGCATTCTATTTTTGGAAAATGGGAAAAATATGTGAACTTTTTTGTCATCAGTTGAATGAAAATACTTCCTATACGTTGTAAGGTCAACATTTAAAGTTCTTTAAAAAGAATTGTTTTAGCCTTAGCTCATTTTACTAAATTATGGTGAATGATCAATCGTTGTAGGACAAGATACAACTTACAAGGTGTGATCCGCTAGGAGCATACATGGTTTTAACCGCGAAGTACCCTTTCTCTGGGGATCAGGAATAAATAATATGTTCCTTTGTGTTATTCTCATATTTGTAAATTATATTATTGTTAATTAGATTATTGTTGTTAAGTTTCATCGAAATCCATTCATAAGCTGTGCCATACTCCTTTTCCATTTAAATTATTATAAGGATTGCATCAGCAAGCATACGAAAGATACGAAACCAATAAATTATAAAATATGTTAGCTTCTTACTTGCGAATATTTACCGATAAACAAAAGTGGTGGCGCAAGTTGGCCTCTGAGTTGGTAGAAAGATGATTTGCTGAGTTGGTAGAAAAGCGGTGGACCGGATATCTGGCTAAAAATGGGGGAAACCTATGTCCAGCAGTGTACTGCGATAGGTTGAAAAGAGTGAATAGAGTTAGGTTAAGGTTTTGTTTAGTTTGTAGATGATGATTGGTAAGGCCATTGAATAGTTACATCTTTTGAGATGCAAGCTAAGGTGCAATCTCAGGGGCTTTTGGTAAGCCACTCCGTGCAACTAAATCATATTCAAACTATTCGTATACTATTTTAATATAGTACATGCATTAATTTATCCATTATTAAGTTTTCAAACTCAGCTACATAAAATCAAAACCAATAGCACTATGACCTGATTGATTTACATAAATGGCTATGCTACAAAATAATTACCCATCAAATGCTATATCAATGTTCTGATAGCTATTGCCTCATTTTAATTGGAACGCTAGATAAAACATTAATTTAAATAAAATTACCTCATCAAATTATAGGCTAGTTATTAAGCATTAATTATTATTATTTATCCTGGACATAGCATCAGGTGGTTTGCTAATTAGTATTGTGTTACTGAATGTGATAATTACGGCCAAAGCGGTATGCAGTAATTGTCCAGTTCGCTGTATTATATTACTGAAAACCAATTTCATAGTGGAGATTTACCATACAAGTATGTCATTAATAAACCAAAGTAATTATAGTACGGCACACACCAAAAAAATTTACTTTCTTTAGTTTCTAGATAAATAATAATGATTATTTTGATGCTGCGGTATAATGTATGCGATAGAAAGAAAGATCAGTACTCATATAGTCAAAGTCAGTGTAGTTAAACTAAAAACAAATCAAACCAACTCTGGTGTCAAAATTTTCAAATCAACTTATGGCTCCTGACGGTTGATCAAAGGGTCGACAGCCATAGCTATCCAATTTAATGAGCTGAATTCAATTTCATTGCCCATTTACACCTAACTATTGCTAAGGGTTCCTATATGTATTCAGAATTGCAAATCGAAGATGCAAAAGTGACATGGAAGACATCAACTCATTTGTTATTAACCACCTGACCTCTAGAGACGCCTTTAAGCGTCACAAACAATAGATTTTTCATTGTGTCTGAAACACTGGCGGTAAATGTGTTAATAAAGAAGCAGTTTCGGGGAGACCGAAGATGGAGCGAAGAATTGACGTGTATTTTGTAACTGTAAATAATTGAAGGAGTGGAGAGTGTCAGAGGTTACTTTTTGTCTCATTCTAACTCCCCGCTACTTCAATCCCCATTGTGGTGGTGAGGAAGTTTGTATGGAGAATTTCGTAATTTTAATGTTAGAATACTTAAAATTCGTATGCTGATTTTTTTCACTAACAACAAAACTTGCATCTTTTTTCCAGAAACTAGAAAGGGAACCGTGTTACATCGAATTTAACGCGAGCGAAGCCGCAAGCACAAGCGCGTACACTATAAATTGCAAACTGTCATTGCAGGTGTTTTGCTCTTCATTGATTGAAAATCAAAAAGAGTTTTCCACGGTATAGTTACGGTTCTACGTAAAATATAAAAATCATAAGCATTCTTTACATGCTTACAAATATTGTCGAGCACGCAATTCTTAGGCCAATTTATGTAAAATTTTCCACCAATAGACTTCTATTCACGCGTGCTAACAAGAAACGTCACAAACGTCGCTCAAGATGTCACCACAGAACGTAGGTGAAAGGCCTGAATAGTACTGAACACGGTATTTGGTTTGTAGTTCTAAGTGGTGCATGAATATTGTAATATAAACATGAACGAACTTTGAACGGTTTTATGGAACGGAGTATTATAGAACTAGATTACATTTTTGAACAAGAGTTATATCTTTCTTAAATAACAAGGCTTCCCAAATGATAAAATACTATGTTGTATATTTATTTGAACTGAAATTTGATGCCCCATATCAATTTTTCAGCAAAGTAGTGGTCTCTTCAACCTATCGCAGTCCACTGCTGGACATTGGTCTCCCCCATTTTGCGCCAGACATCTCACTCCTCCGCTTTTCTCATCCAGCTTCCACCAGCGACCTTTCGCAAGTCGTCGGTCCATCGGGCCGGAGGGCGTCCTACGCTACGCTTGCCAAGACGCGGTCTCCACTCCAGAACTCGTCTGCTCCAACGGCCATCGGTTCTGCGACATACATGACCAGCCCACTGTCACTTTAACTTGATGATCCAGCGGGCTATGTCGGTAATTTTATTTAAAGTAATAGTATACAAAAAAAATACAGCTAATTTTATTCAGGATTCGCATACATTATATTTATGTGTGTTTAACATCCCCATACCATGTTTACAGCAAATAAAGATTATTATTAATCATAGTGAAATAAAATCATTAATAGCTAAAAATAGCAAAAGTATAAAAAGATGCAGATATAAGGAGATAAGCACCTGATTGATGGAATAGTAACGGTTCTATGGAAAATAGAACGCATTTACTTGGAGAGGTAACATTTGTTGACACCGTGGCCTCGATTTACTTTCAACAGATGTCGTTGATATAAAGATTTCAAACGATCTAAACTATTTTTTATGCCGTTTCTCCATGGAATACATATTAATAGTAGATTTTTAAAATTGTTAGAATAATGTTATTAAATTACAGGTCGTATTTTTGTTACTTTATCAAGAAACAACTCATGAATCTAAGCTAGTAATGCCTTTGTTTTCGATTTTTTATTGTGTTAAAATTGAAATTGTTGAGTTTTAGGTAAAAAAAAACTAATATTTTCATTACAATAGATCAGTGACCTCTACTAAAACTCTATCGTCTATGTCACTTATCGACAAACCATCATAAGTTTTAAACGTTCTCTTCTTAGGACAGCCAATGTGTTAAAAACAATCAGAAATCCAAAATGTACACGATTAATAATGTAGACAAGGTTTAGATACCATATGTAGGTCATGAAAATGTGAAAAAATATTATAATCGAAATATTGGCAACAAAAGTCTTTACACTTATCGCGCACCGAGTTAATTCTACATCATTGCACTAACGATATTGTCAACAGTGTTTGTCCCTGAACGCGTTTCTCTACGTTTCATTGGGCTTGTCGGTGTGTTATCATGTCTCCAGAATTAACGACTGGAGGCCTTTGAGCTTGGTTTGCAATAAATTACATCCGCCGTGATCCCGTTTCCGATAAATCAAACCACGCAATAGGAAGAGGGTGATAGTCTGTAAGACCTTTCAATTTAAGATCTAAACAGAGCGTATAAGAATCCAATAAAATAAGTTTGTAGCATGATAATGAATAAGATAGTGGTTATAATATTTATGTGGAATAGGCTTGTTTAAGAAAATCACCTAGGGAGATCCTAATAACAAAGTAATATATTGGACAATTTTTTGACGTATAAAATTGCAATTGTACAGAAAACTCAAATCACATGGCCTACGATTCACTATTTGTGTTCAAAATATAAACGGTTTGTGCTTAAAATATCTAAGCTCAAATCCAATTACCAAAATTTTAAAATAAGAGTAACTAAATTTAATTTTTATACTAAATTGCTCGACTTCGTTTGCGAACACGAAGGCTGTGAAAGTTCATACAGTAATTACGGCATCGCACGTACTTAGTAACGGCCGTACTTGCACAATAGGGTTGGCCAATACTCATAGGTTAAATAAAGATGTGGAAATGAATCAAATAAACAAGACTCACGTGGTGTCAACAAAGTAATTTACAATTTAATTTCTTAAATTGTTTGCAAGAAGCAATCACATTGAGCTACCACTGGACTGAAACTCCTTCGATGCTTTTCGTCGTATTCGAACTTCAATTCATAACGCTGGGCAAGTTTTTTTCAGATGGCCAGAGCTTTGGTTCGTTGTTAGGTTGGATGCATCACGGGCTATTTCAAATGTCTCGAGCTAAATGTCATGAAATGGTGTGAGAAGACTTTGACTCTAGGGCTAAAAATTCTACTCTTCTCTCAGTATGTAAAGTATAAGTAAATATGTTCAAACCAAGTAAAAAGCTGAAATTATATTTCGACGGCAGCCCTAGTTATACTCGTAAATCCAGAACGATATAATTTGCCCTAATTCATGTGCACGTATAGGAACATAATTTGCATGTACTCGTAGTGCACGTAATAAAGACAGAGTTTCTTATTATAATATTAAAAGGTTTCATAATTTTATTGTTAGTATTTTTGCCCTTTAAATTTAAACAAATAAAATCAACGTTTGCCAGAATAATATTTAATCATAAATGTCAGATATAAAATGACATTTGTTGAAAATATTTTGTTGACTTTGTGAATGTTAACTGGACTATGTGACTTAGAACTTTTCACAAGTTAGCCTTGTATTGTGGGTGATTAGGAATATTGGAAATTATGGGCAACAGATGGGCTTAAAAACAACAAATCAAATTGTTTCTCGTAAAATAAGTATTGTTTGTGAACGACCTCAAGTAAAGAGACATTTTTCGAAAATTTTTGTCCGAGATGCGTTTCGAAGACATCGTTTTAAAAGAGCTTTAGTTTCGTTTGATCTAGTATTCGTGCCTACGGGGACTTGAGAGAGCAAGATGTCGCGTGACGAAAAACTCGTATCATAAATATCCATACTTTGTATGGTTTCCATAAGAAATACAACTTATAAGAATTATACGCATGTTGTGTAATAGTGAAAGACGTCGGCTACTTTACCCAAAGATTCCGGGTTACAAACATACCATAAAAAACATAAATTTCATGCAAAAATTTGTGTGCATGAATATGTATGTTGTTATGGTTACGTTTTTCTATGGATGATATGTATATTTTTACATAAAATGCATATAAGTAAGTTTACAGATGTTAGTACCTTAACTACAGGCTCCTTGCTTAATATAGTACCAGATGGCGTATGAGTGTCAGTGGATATTTATTTTTATTTCAAATTTATTTTTAGTGAACCAGCCTGCAATGTCCTTACCAAACTAGGAAAAATCGCACAGAGTGAAGTTTCCCCGCGGGATTTAAACCCACGAATTCCGGGTCACGCACCAAACGCTGTGCCCACTAGACTATGGTTCCAGTTACTGAAAATAGTCTGAATCACCTGATTATCCGTAAAAAAGATGACTCCGTACACCGGAGGTAACGCTAAGCCGTCAGTCAGAGCTACAATTTTAGGATAGTCGTCATTAATACCCACAAGCCCCCATCAGGCCTGCATTGTGGTTTACGGCCCGATTTCCCCAAAGCTATTCTGTGAGGGAAAGCTTTTACTCTGCAGTAAGTTGAAGGGAGCTTCTCAACAGGTGGGTCTTAAAATGAACATGGACAAGACGAAAGTCATGTCTAATACCCATGTCGTACCTATACCGATATTAGTTGGAAGTTCTGTCCTCGAAGTTGTAGACGAATATGTGTACCTGGGACAGGTAGTCCAAATGGGTAGGTCCAATTTCGAGAAGGAGGTTTCTCGTCGAATTCAATTAGGATGGGCAGCGTTCGGGAAGTTAAGGCAGATCTTTACGTCCAAAATACCTCAGTGTCTCAAGACGAAGGTCTTTGACCAGTGTGTGTTGCCAGTTATGACATACGGAAGCGAAACGTGGTCGCTCACCAAGGGCTTCTTGAATAGACTCAAGGTTGCTCAGCGTGCTATGGAGAGGGCTATGTTAGGTGTCTCCCTACGCGATAAAATCCGAAACGAGGATATCCCACCCATTTGGTGTTGCGGTTGAGAGGTCGGCCGCAACACCAAGGGTTCCGGGTTCGATTCTCGGGCAGTACAAACATTTGTATGCATAAAAATGTCTGTTTGTAATAGTCTGGGTGTTTTCTATGTATAATTTGTATGTATTTACAAAAAAAATGTATATATGTATGTTTATCCGTTGTTTAGTACCCATAATACAGGCTTAACGCTTAACTTGGGGCTAGATGGCGCTGTGTGAATGTCAGTGGATATTTATTATTTATTTTATTATTATCCGTAGGAGAACTAGGGTGAACGTCATAGCCCAGAGGATTAGCAAGTTGAAGTGGCAGTGGCAGGGCACATAGTGCGTAGAACCGATGGCCGATGGGGCGGAAAGGTTCTCGTGTGGCGTCCACGTAACGGAAAGCGAAGCGTAGGCCGACCCCTAACATATGGACGGATGATCTGGTTAAGGTGGCGGGTAGCAGATGGATGTCAACTGCAAGGGATCGGTCCGCGTGGAAATCATTAGGGTAGGCCTTCGTTCAGCAGTGGACATAATTAGGCTGTAATGATGATGATGATGATGAAGTTGTATAAACGTCATTTCTTGGCGGAGGTGTTGGTGGCTCCTTGGTATTGCAGCTAACTTGATTGTTTCTAGCCCTATTGGATAAAAGCTATCACTATAATCATTTGAAATGTGACATAATAATAAAATATAGTCAGTATACTTACACCAATAAAAACATTATAAAAACCACATAACATCAATAAGGCCCTTCACATTATATAAATCAGTGAGTTCAAAGATACAGCTATGTATAACCAACTGAGCTAATATCCACCGTCGTATTAAGTAACTGATTTCACCACCGCCCTTAAGGAATAATTTATCAGGCCGAAATCCGGGAAACGCTTCATAAATTTTACGACGAGATTGAAAATTTGAGACTGAAAATCAACAAATTTGTTAGATCCATTTCAAGGACTGTAATACGAGATAACGTGGGTTGTTAATTACTTCATCCTATATATGAATGCTTAATAAATATACGTCTTATAATATTAAGTGAGCAGTCTGCACACGTGCTCCTTATAATATAAAAAAGAAGTTTACGTTCAACTCGTACAAAGCCCAAACCTAAGGAGATTAAAAGCAGAGCAAAAAATAACAGAAAGTAGTAGACGGAATACTTACAAACCCAGCAAGCATTCTTTGGGAACCTAAGCCAATCAATAATAAGTGAGTAATTATGTCTCTCAATTTTAACGAAACTTTACTTCGTGTATGTTCGTATGAGAAATAAATTATTTAATCATTATCCATTTAACAAAAATCCTAAGCGTCTACTGACATGCCGGACTGTCTCTTTCGGCTTTTGCTCAGAGGCGCTTTAAAATCGTTCAGCGGTCAACAGCAGTAGTAACTTTGAGAATTAAATAATACCATATTAGTAACATTGTAAGGGTTTTATCTATCAGTCTACTCATAACCAGCTTCTATTGGTACCTATCTTATGAAAACTCACGTGTTGATTATCTGAAACTCATGTTTTCATGATCATTCATATTTTTTCATTGCTAAAAAAGGTCATAGACTATTATAATTTGTATTTAAATTAATATAGAGTTGCACATTATACAATTTATATGAAGTGAATTGAACATAAAGGGTTATTGGCAAAATTTAATTCTTATCTACCGTGAACAGTTCGATGGTTGACATTTTCGCAGTAAATTCTAGGTGGAGCTCCAATGGAACGTGTTTAAATAATTTCATGGATACCTTACATTGCAACTAAAATGAATCGAAAAGATATGTAAGTTCCTTAGTTATTATTAGAGAAAAAATAGGGGAAACGCACGTTTACACTTGTAATTATTTCTTGCAAAGAATAGCACCCCAAATACATCATATAGATCTCTTGAGAACATTGTATTTTCCGTATATAAAGAAACCACACAGTCAATCTGGGTATCAACCAATTGTTTTAATATTTTTTAGCTTCACAGCAAAAATGTTATGTTATATACGAATTCAATCAGATCTTGAACATGACATAGATTAATCTGACACAACATTTCAAAATAATATTAAATAAGAACAATGAAACGTTTATTTAGTGTCTATAAAAACAGTACATGTACATATAAAAACAAATTAAACATTGGTATGTGATTAGTCAATTAATTTAAAATTATACTACAAAACAATGACACTTCAATGGCCGCCACTCTGCATCATGTAGAGATGTCTACCAAACATCTCTCAACAATACAAGTACGAGAATATAATTGTACGCGCAGCGCAATCATCGTACCTACATTGTACATATTTTACATAATTAATAATAATTGAAAATGATACATTTACATGTATATACCTCATCGCTTTACAACAAACAGCCTCTATTATTTTAACATAATTTTCATTTCAAATGTATCTTTAATTACAATAACATCTAAAGATTCTTCTGACAAAAAAACTCATGATCTTTCATTTTCAGCTGGACTCTTAAAAGCCGTTGCTCTATGGTTTAAATTTTCATTTCACAGCTAAAAATAATTATTGATAAATGTAACAGAAAGGGATACAACTTTTTAAATTATAAAAATAATTAGAAATTTCGATTCCGACTCAAATTTCAGGTGAATAATTTATTACGTTTTTGTATTATATTCCATTTTTAATAAAAGTTTGTGCCCAAATTCTAATGAATTTGTTATTCTTATCTTTAATACAATTTTTGTAGTTGTAATTTCACTGACGTTTGCTTTAAAAGCCTCACTCCAAATAAATACGCCAATATACAAACCTCACATAGTTTTAAGAGCGTCGGTGGCTCAATGGTGTGGACTGTCGCCTTCCTACCAGAAGGGCTGAGGTTCAAATCCGGACACGTACTAATATGTGTTCGAATTTTCGAAAATATATGTACGTTATCCGACGCTCTTACGGTGAAGGAAAACATCCTGGGGAAAACTCTTTCATGCAAGCCTGCGAAGAGATTCGAAGGTTGTGTGTGAAGTCGTCCAATCCGCGTGGACAACTAAGGCCTAATCACCCTATACGGGTAGGCTCGTGCCCCTCGGTGGGGACGTTTAATGCTGATGATGATGACATAGTTTTCATATAACCACAACGTGGTTATGAATTAATTAGCCTTTTGACCACCGGGATTCCAGATATAATAATAGAAAATTAAACTATTGTATCTGCTGAATATGTTCAACTATGGCGGATAAGGATTAAGCAATTTCATTCAAAACAAGGAAATATATTTTCTTTTACACTGAGGTGATTCAGCCTGTAATGACTTACTTAATACTAGTAAATTGAACTAAAAAATACCATAGACATTATTAGCTCCTGACCTTTACTAATACACCATAAATGCAGATGTTCTTGCAACTACGAGTATACCATTTTGTAGTACAACAACTCCCTTTTCAACACCAAAACATAAGGAGATGACTATTTAAGAGACAATTTACGGTCGAACCCCAAGCCCCTGTCTCCGGTTTAATTCCACCCGGATAACCCGCTCCAGATAACAGGCTCTTACCCGATTTATTACTTTAATCAAACGAACACCGTATGCTGACAAAAACTACGCACTTAATGTATTATTTGCTGGGATTCATCCAGCTGATATATGGGACAAATAAGTTAAGATACGTTGATAATCACTTATAAGGGAGAGTAGTCCTTTAAATCATTAATTTTAGTCTACGGTTTTTATGATTAGTTTTATAATCAGAAATATTGTAAACGAGTAACTACTGAGTTTCTTTCTGGATTCTTCTCAGAAGACAACAACAGTCCGATCCAGTGGTAGAATCAAAGACATTCATATATGTTCTTTATGGACCCCAACTGAAAAAATATAATTTTGATTTACCATTGTTTCTTCAAGAAAAATTTTCGCATTCGGTTTTAATACTATTAATTCAGGTAAATGTTTTCAGGGCTTTGTTTTCCAATTAATTTCTCTTTTTGTATTGCACTCCATTTATGTTTAATTCAATACCAAAATTTTAATATATGAATTGATTTCTACCATAATAAGTTATTTTTACTATTTTCGTCAAAAAGTCGTCTCATATTTATTATTAAGAATGCAGTTTCTTGAATGTACTATATCCTACTAATTGTATGTTGTCGCAGCAAAACAATAAAATCTATTGTTTGCCGTAAGTTTTTATTGTTAATCAAATGAAGTTTATCACTGTACAATTGAAATTTGATTTTGTCATATAAATTTTGAGAAAATATAATCTATCTCTACATTAACAGAAAAAATACGTCATGTGGGTAATTATCGACGTTATAATCATGAGAGAATAATAAACTCATATATAAACCATATTGAGTACAAAAATCATGACAACTGAATAAAAATCAACGTTACATAGAAAAATATTCCTCGGTCGACTTCAGCATTTTGATCTTAAAACATAACGCTAATATTTACCTAGATATTGTTAAAGTACGTGCTTGGTTTCTTAATTCGTTGCCAATTTGAATTCATGTTTTTGCCTGCTCTCTGTTACCACCACCACCTATAATAAATAACCCAGGGAGATCAGAAGTTAAGATTTATATTTAAGAGGCTTGTATATATATTTAAGAGAGGTTGTAGGTGTATGAACGAATATTAAATAACATAAAAAAACGGATAACGGCTCAATCGTGTGGACTGTTGTCCTCCAACCGCGAGGGTTGAGGTTCAAATTGCGTTACCTACAATTGTGTTTTCGAATTTTTGAAAATATATGAACGTTATACGACGCTCTTACGGTGAAGGAAAACATCGTGAGGAAACCTGCGCACGCCTGCGAAGAGATTCAAAGGTTGTGTATGAAGTCGTCCAACCCGCACTGGGCCCGCGTTAACGACTAAGGCCTAATCACCCTATACGGGTAGGCTCGTGCCCTTCGGTGGGGACGTTTAATGAGCTGATGATAATGAAACGTATAAAAAATTATTACTTGTAATTGTAAAACCTCAAAATCGTGAATCATACTTAATTATAGTAGAAAGTCCATTACAGAATAAAATTAATTCATAAAATTGAGGATTAATTTTTAGTACTCTTAGTAAATGTTGTGGATAGTTATATTTAAAGTGTCATTAGCCTTGGCTTGTTAAATAGATTGAATGCATTAAAATGTAGTAGTTTTAATTTGAACATATTAATTATCGCTGACTTCAAAGCATACTGAATAAAGTTATAGAAGTTTTAGGATCATTAGTGTGAACTGAAGCGGCTTACTTGGCTCGATGCCTTTTCACAGATGTTTGAGAAATCCGGTCTGCGATAAAAGCTTAAAACATAAAACGTTCCAGCAATTAGTAGTGGGAGGTTTTAAGATTTCTCCTTTGTTATCTTTTTTATTTCCACCTACAAAATGTTGAATAAACCATTGTTAATTAAAATAAATAAAATCGTACCGTAATAATATGGTTTGTTACCTATACAACTAAACATTAAAACTTATTTTAATAGAAAAATTTTATTATAATATCAGTAAAAGTATATTTTGGAACTGGTGGGATCACAGCAATACGCATATAGGATGCAGGGGATTTGTGGCAGCGTAAACGAATGATGAACGTTGTTCACTTTAGAGAACAAACGAACTCCACTTTAGAGTTGCTTCGATAATTTATTTTGACTTTACTTTTATGGCGATAAGAGATGATAAAAAAATTTCAGCAGATGATTTTATTGTAGTGTCAGTAAAAATCGTTACACTATTTAGCTAGCTTCCTTGATTTCAATACAAGTGCTATATATCAAGCGAATTAATTAATATCAAATATGTTTTTTGGAAAAATAATTCAATTATCAGTGTTATAAGTATAAATGAATATTTACTGACATTTACAAAGCGTGATTAAGCCCCATATTAAACGGGAGCTTGTAGTTAGGGCTTAGTACCCTCTTCCTACACTGATAAACATACTTATGAAACCTTTTTTGTAAATACATAGAGACACTCAGACCATTACAATAGGACATATTCAAGCACACACATGTTTCTAATGCCGTTTTTGGTGTAGTATCCAACGTCTCGACCATTACACTACATGGGTCGTCGTAGATTGTCAAAATATAGTTTGAAAAGTAATTAAAATTAACTTATAAGAGCCCATACCAAAATTGAATCTAAGTGTATTACGAAGCGCTTTACAGAGCTTAAAGGCGGTGAACATTTTCTCTTTGGGCCTTTGCGTTCGAAATCGGCTCGATGTAAAAAGTGAATCAACAAGGAATTTTAGTGTTCTTTTGAAATTCGAAAACTAGCAACTATAGGAGCAATGAAAGTTGTATCCGAAAATACTTCCAATAGTATATTATAAAGTACAGTGGAAATTCACAACACTCAATAGATGAATCATTTGTCTACGCGTGCTACGTGCTACTATAGCGGTTATGATCAGTGGTGTAAGTGTGCCATACTACGACACGATTGGGCTGGCTCGAGCGGATGATTACTACTGCCTCACAGAAAACCTACAAACGTAAAACAAGGCTGGGTTTTGCCGAATAGGTAACCAGAGGCCTCAAATTCCTCTTCCTCCTCTCCATATTTTTTTCCCTCTTCCTATTTCCCTAAGATTTGAATTCCTTTGCGAACTTGTTTTGCGGCCGAGTTCCACCACCGTTCATCTTGGAAGAACTCTAAATTTTATACTCACCACCTGGATGATAGAGGTCTTCCACAGTTCGATTCTGTCATCATTTTATGCCACGCACGAAAAAACTGTGGAAAGAACTTCCACTGGATACTTTTCTGGAATCATACGTACCATACGTACATACATACCAGACCTGGCTTTTCAAAGGGCCAAGCCTACACTCTTTCAAAGGGTGACAAGTTTCTGAGACTCAGGTTCATTGTCATGCTCGCGGTGTCACTTATCATCAGGTGAACGTATGCTCTTTCTCTTATTAAAAAACACTTATTGCTACTTAAGAGTCAGGAGTGTCAATAGGTGGCGGTTTACTAACCGTCAGGAGAACCGTACATTACATGTTTTCCCATAATAGAAAAGCGTTTTAAGTTAACTGCTGAACTAACATCTTAATATATTACTCAACCCAAATATTTAATTCCTGTCGATATCATTTCTGAGCCCGGTCTTTTAATTTTCTATGCTTACTTTTTAACTTTCTTAAGACTTAACACATTTTTACCCCGATAAATATTTACCATTAAGTGAACCGGTCGGTTCGCAAACCTGGTGGTAAGGGATACGTCTGACCATGACAGATAAATAAATATCCACTGACATTCACACAGCGCCATCTAGCCCCAAGTTAAGCGTAAAGCCTGTATTATGAGTACTAAACAACTGATAAACGTACTTAAATACACTTTTTTTGTAAATATGTACATAGAACATATTATACATAGAAAACACCCAGACCATTACAAACACTTGGTGTTGCAGTCGACCTCTGAACCGCAACGGCAAATGGGTCGTCAATATGCAGTATGGAAAGTAATATGTTCCATCATCATTGCCCTGGGCTGACAGATGATACGACAGATCTCTTAACAGACAGGTCTCTTATATCCGATAATATTACCAGTCACCAAAATGCAAAACACTTCTATTTTGCGGGAAGATATCTTGCACTGCGGTGCTAGACTACCTAGACGACTCAGCAGCGAGTCTACATCCTAGTAAAACTTAAAAAAAAATAGATTGTAATCTTAAAATTCCGGAAGCTTGCTGCATAGACGCGCTCGGCAACTAAACATTAGCTTTTTTCTGAGGCGACAACAACAGTACAAATAAGTTTGACATTCATAAGTTCTTAATAGAGCTAAATTGAATAAATATATTGTGACTAAAATAAAGCTTAATATATTAAGACCTAAGTAATATGAACTAGTTTTATATGTAGTTAGGTCTGATAACGCCTACTAAAGGCTTCTAGCTTCGACTCAAGTACAAGCAAACGTAACCGCAATACGTGTGTAATAGTATGCTCCATTTACTCCTAAACAAGGGTGTCCTCAGCAGGCTAAGCTATTTCATAGCTTATGTGGCTATGTAGAATGCAGGTATTCACTGTGCAAACACGTCCTACGTACGTACCAAGTTTCATTAGTGGAAATTTAACATACGAGTGACTCGGCGCCACTCCGGTTACCGCAGTTTTATGCAGATGCGCTGACTTCGCGTGTGTCTGGCTTTAATGGCATTTAAATTTAGCTCTAGCGGAAAAAAACCAATTGGAATTTACGTAGGCCTTAAAGTGGGCTGTATAGGTTTTTTTATGAGGCCATAAAACCTGCGTGCGCTGCAATGAGTCCCCCGCATAAACGTACATCGGTAACTTTTTAACTGTATCTGCCTCAATTCAAAATAATAAAAGTAATGTAATTCAATTTGAACGTTTGCTTTAGGTGCTCATGCGTACTTTATAGATATTTTATAAATAGCGTATCAAAGAAAATTTCGCAAGAAAACTCAATAAGAAAATAATTTGATTTTTAGCTATTTTAATGTATTTTCTTAATTAAAAATTGAAGACAAATGGTTATGGGCTTAATTTCTTTACACTTAATTTTTTTTTATTATTATATTATTTAATAATAATATTTTTATTTTCTGATTTATTTGATACTTCTAAATAAAAAACCAGAAATTGATCCATTTGTTCCCATTGAACAGTATTATAATGGTGCCTACAATGGTACAGTCATTGATTCTATCAGGTGAAATCTTACGAAATAAAATTATGCATATTAAAATTGTCAAATGGATTACTGTAGATAAAAAAGCAACTAATGGGTTTATTTTTATATT
>PQWD01002400.1:0-14399 GCA_019425675.1 Leucinodes orbonalis
CTATATCGTTAGTTTTTAAAGGTTAAGTACCACCTTACGTGTCACGATCTTAGAATGACTATACAAATACAATAGGTGTTAAATTAAATACAGATACATGTACAATTAAACTGTCCGTGTTATTTTTATTTAGTACAATGTACCTGATGACACATCCAAAACGCATCGCCCGCTGTCCGATAACAGACCAATTGCGCAGTTTGCATTAAACTTTATAATAGAGGCAACACACCTTCCGTCCTTGTGAAGTTAATTAAATGACTATTTAAATCAGCGGGAATATGATAATCAAGTTGACCCATTTAACTACATACTTACATAATTTCAATTGTTCCCTAACTTTGACCACACACAAATAAATTTAGTGAGACTTCCGCTTGTATAACGACGTAAGTTTCGGCCTTATTAGGAGGGCAATAGGAAAGGTGATTTCTAAAAGTGGGTTACTAAACCACTCAAGAATCAGGATTACTCAACAGAGTTGCGGCTAGCAAAATCACTAGGTCATATGATTAGGCAATAGCAAAAAAACCTCTAAGACATGGTTTTAGTTTTTTTTAACGTTATGCATGTTTGTTATGTATAGCTAATGTAAAAACCACGTGGCAATCATTAATAACATTAACATTAAGAGAAGTTCAACTCTCATTGGATGACACTATTCTTATAATAATGATAACAAAATTATAACTTGTTATGCGTTTAAAAACCCCAGGTATAATAAAGTCTTCACACTTGTTAGTAAACAAGGTGCCATAAAAGTGAAAGAGTTCGAAAGTTCGCTTCCTGCACCGCGAGTGCATAAGATATCGCGGCACGCGCGGATTATAATCGCGCCGTAATACCTAACTCCGCGTTTGTGCAACGCGCTTATGCAAACTGCAATCGTGCGAATCATGCGCAACGTGTGACGCCTTTGCTGTGTGCTTAAACGACTCCAGATATAGTGGAATTTCCAATACATTGACATTTGCTTGCCAATTTGTATAGCTCTTGTTATTCACGGGAAACAAACCTCATGATTCTTCTATAAATAGAAATCAATTACATAGCGAAATACGATACTGAATTCGTCTTCAATCTGTAGATTCGAGACCGTGAAATGACAAAATCATTTTGACGTTACCAGAATATAAGACACGGTTGAGCACCATAAAAATTGCATAGTTGTTAGAAAGCAGCATAAAATTTTACCGATAACGACTGCAATCTTGAATGACCTGTCATTAATTTGACTTTTCGTGTACAGATTGTCACTGCATTAATTTTGATTCCAAAAATCGCAGAGGCTGAAGTTTCCACGTTACGCAACCCGTTGTAGTGCATCTGTCCCGTGTGCACGTGGTTTATACGGTTATTAAGCGTCGATAAGGAGGTTGTGAAACGACGCGGGCGCCAGCGTGCAGCGCCGGAGTTGCGGCGCCGGCCTGCGACACCAACTCTCCGGTCGGCCGTATCATTACGAAACGAGAAAAGAAAGTTAACACTGTTTCGACTGGGAGAATGTCGCTCCACTCGCCTGCCTGCACTGCTGTGCTGTACTAAATCCCGCGCTCTGACCGCTCTGTGACGTAACCATGGCTTTAAATCGACTTGCACTTTTTGTTTGTTTACAATGTTATTGAGCACACTCGTCCCCGTGTGCCCCATTCGAATCGAGAACGATATATAATAATTATTTAATATATGGATTACTGTGGTTAGGTTACATATCATTTTACACTTTGCGATGCCAAACAGTGTTTATGTACAGGTACGTTTCAAGTACACTAAGTTCGGGTTGAATCATCGGTACTAATCAGTTGAATTTTATAAGCAAATATTTCAGATCTAATTATACTAAGACCGGTTTTCTACAAAACTTTAGGATAAACTATGCAGTAACGTTGTGAAATTAATGTATATTTTCATTGCTATCAAGCAACCATAACAATTTGTGTCACCATAATATATACACGTACGTTTTTATAGCTTTTATTAGCATCAAAATAGACCAGTAGATGAGACAGTGACCCTCTTTGGTGAACTCAAGCTGAATATTAAAATGTTGTTTTGCTATTGCGTAAGTTGTTGTGTTCTTTACAAGCAATTATGTAAAGCGGTGGATCGCGGCTAGCAGAAGTAGGCGAAGCGAGAGGCGGTTGCCGTGGTAATGGTAAAAGTGTTACGCGGTGTGCCCGATTCTGCGCGCGCGCTGTGACGCAACAGCTGGGCGAATGTGTGCCAAAACTGCAGTCAAGCCTTAGATTACGATGTTGAGATAAACAAGCACGCTTATAGGCGCATTAAGCGAGATTCACGCTTAGATGGAGCCTAATAGACCCTTAACAGCCAACGTAAATGTTATCTGACTTGGCAAAAGCTCAAACGACCAAAAAGGCAAAGAGATTGGGCTCAAGGCTGAGAACGTGAAGGCCGTTTAACAATGTTTCATATCTGTGAAGGGGACAAGGACGCAACTCTTAATATTAAACTAAATCAAGCATTCAATAACAGCCATAGAAGCGCTGACGCTGGCCCTTTAAAGCAATCATGAGCAATTGTTAGAAATGTTTTCTGTATTTCAAAACCGAGCGGAGCCGGCATAAAATATACTACCCATTAGGAGTAACACCATATTTGTGAGATATCAAACCGGCGGGATCGTCTCGGCATGCACACAGAATTATTCCTACAAAGAAACTATGGTTGCTCAGTTCTTTGATTTGCAAATAAAACATGCAAGTTATAATTAAATACAGTAGAGAAGATGTTGTGTAGAAATCTTTTGCATCAATCTATAACGCTCGCAACCATCTAGGGAGTAAAATGTTAAATAGGCACATTGTTATAATAACGACAACACTAATGTTCCGAGCGGTTATCAGCCGTCTCGATAAGATACTGTACAGTACAGTACCCCTTTTGTTTATGCAGTGCACTCCAACATAAGACCTTAGATAATGCATTATCTATAATACATTAGTACAGCAAGTTATATTTGCTTACTCACCCAATGTGTCTGCCTTTTGTCTGTTTATAAAATTGAACTACCTAAATGGCTGATCTTTAATATTTTCTTTGTTTCCAATAAATAGTACTCTTATAATTATGTATACGTCATCAATAGTAAATACTGATAAAATTATACTGAATGTGACCGGTCGGTTTATAGATAAAGTAAAAACATTGCCATTATCGTGTTTGTAATGGTTCGATAATAAATAGTGTTTAATCTAGGTGATGATAAGGGTTGAGTTTTAGAAATAAGCGGCGTCCTCTTTATTAAGGTACTCTAAAATAAAAATAATTTCAGAGTATAATTTCTATCTATACTTATAACATCACATTTATTTATTTATCTTTTACGTCAATATATAGGCTTGTTTATTTACATATTTAATGATCGTCATGCAGTGTAGGCGCTTTTTGCTGAGAATGCCTATTATTTACAAGAAATCTGGAATTTGTTTTGGAAAATTACTGTGTTATATCTATCTCCATCAGCGGTACGAATTGTTAACAGGTAGCGTTAATGTGGTTCTAAATAATACTAAATCTAAACTTTGGTGAACTAATAATGAATATTTTTTTTTTTAAGAAATAAAGCAATAGGAGATGAGATTTTTTGTAATGAAGTAATGAAGTTACAAAAAACATGTTTTAATTAATACTTATGTATATTTAAATACAGAATATTCAAACAAACCATAGGTACAATTGAAAACGTTAAGACTTAAATGAAGCAACATTAGCACGCAAAGACGAAGAGCATTGGAAACAAATGAGGTGGCTGGTGGGTGGTGACGAGCACAAAGCCCGCATGGCCGACATTGAACCCTAGCATTTGCTCTGCCGAAACAATTAGCAAAGCGACGCAAATCTAAGGGATCCCACATACGATCGATCGACCAGACTACGACACGGCAAAACCGATGGCACGTGAGAGAAACGTACTTCACTAAAGGGGACCGGAAATGGAATGCCGGAATCGTCATGACAGGAACCTCCTTGACAAACAGGCATGGTGAGTTCGAATGATTCTAGGCAAGTGATGGGCAAACTCCGGCCCGCAAAAATATTGAATTCGGGTCGCCCAGGGTTTATCGCCATAAATAGTACCCTTATGGCCCGTTGTAATTAAGTTTTAGGGTGGAGGGCGGAGTAAAATAATGACTGTAAGAAAAATACAAAGATGTATTTTTCCTACAATCATTATTGCTTTATATTTTGGTTAAAAGCGTTAACTCAAAATGCCCGAGTTTTTTTTACCTTATGGCCCCCATTAAGAATTTTGCTTAGCTCTGCTCTCGACAGTAACCATCTGAGCTTAATGGTCTTGGATGGTAACTGTCCTGCCCACAGTCGCTGCTTCAACTCGGCGATTGATCTTGTCGGCGACGCCCGAGGTTGTTGTTCCGAGTAAGATGATATTCGTCTGTGAGACCCCTAAAAATACTATTTACAAACTCGACCGTTTTCATCATCACAACTTTGCTTAATGGCGACCTTCACCGTTGGGTACATGAGTGTCAAGAGGTTATTTAATACTCCTAGTAACCAACATCTGCCAGTTCACATAATGACTCACCACTTTAAAACTATTGCCAATTTTTTTAAGCAATTTATGATGTTAATAGTTATTAATGTGAAATCAATGCACTCTTGTTGTAAATGCAACACGAAGAAGTCTCATTTAAGTCTACCCAATTTACTAAATTATTGTTTTTGTCAGCAATTCTCGTATAACCTGTTTATTTTAATTATTAATTACAGAATCTGAGCAAACAATGATATTGTGCCGACCATTTCAGTTTTAAGGTCAAACCATCTTATTAACATATGTTATATATCTTAATAAGTCTAGTGCGTATTGTGTAATTACACTTGCCAAAATATTTTTACAATAGATATGGAGGTTAATTATTTATTGTTATCTTCATCTGACGACATCAATTTCAAAACATTTGTATTTAATTAACGAATTTACAGCTTGAAAATAGAGTAATTTGTTGTTTTAAAGTATAACAGACCATGCCAAAAATAGCTTTAGTTCTTCAAGATATATTCTACCAGTTATGCATATTAAGAGAGCTTAAAACGTATTTTCAAATAGCAATATGCTTCGCCGTCAATAATTAAGATTCACCGCAATGTGGGTGGGCAAGAAGGTTGTCGCAACTCCAAGACAGGGTCGCCGTGTGAAACTACCAGCAAAAATTACTGCACAGCGTTTTTACGAGTCTCGATGCAAAATGGCATCTTTAAATTGAGCAACTGTATACTCAAGGTGAGCTACATATGAAAACTAGAGAATATCCTCACATGTTTGGAAAGCGAGACCTTGAGCGGTTGACCACATGATTTGATGTATGAGCGGGCACCACGTTCTCTCTCCGCGACCGTTGCGCATCGAGGGAACAAAGGGTTGACTCACGTCCGGACTCCGGCCGGAGAAAGGAGCCGCGCTAAAAATAGTACAGTGGCGGTTCAGAGCGCGGACATTGGTCCTGGCCTACAATGCGTTTGTTATTTTTTACTACGTGACTAGTTGATAGCACCAGTCCCCCTGAGTAAGTTGAATGTGGAGACCAAACTAGTGCAAGGGTGGAAGTAAGTGCTGCGTTCGGAAACTGCTTTATAATGTATTTTAGGACTACAAGTATAGGTTACCTAAAATAGGCGAGGTTTAAGTATTACCTTAAACCTCGCCTATTTTAGTTTACCTAGTTGTTTTGGTATGCATATAGCTCTCTCAAGACCTGTAGAGACGACATCAAAATTGCTGGATATCGTGACTAATGATTTGTATTAATATAAAATGTTAGCAACTACAACGTTTGCTAATTATCGTATCGTTATATGTAAAGTATACTTCGTCACCAAATAGTTGAAGAAAAACATGGTCAACCACGACTGCTTGGATTTGCCCCATTCCTCTAGACGGTGGATACGGTTTCCAACAATCTAAGCTATTCGATTTTGCGACAAGCGTCACGAGCCAACAATTGACTAGGATTTTCCGACATGCGCGTCGTTGATGTAATTAAGTACACGCTCAACATTTATCTGATCAATAACAGTCACTGTGATATCTGGAGAGGATTTAATGAAAAAAAAACATCGTATACCAGTTATGGTATCATGTATTTTCCACATGTTGTATTTGATTGCAAGGCTTTTATGACGAGAGTATTTTGTAATGCGAGATGTGAGTGCATACGATTGAGATGCTGCAAATGTGTAATTACATTTATATTGACCATAAAGTTGGTATCATCTGTATTACGTTTCATTAAATTAGAGGGAACTAAGTATTCGAAATGGATTATTCTGTACAAACAAACACCACCGTGGCAATGCTAAACTCCCACGAACAGCGATTGTTTGCATTGCGCTTGAAGGTTTCTGCAACGGCTAGGTGTTGAGTAATATGACAAAGTTGCCGACTTGCAGCAGCTAGCAGGCTGTGAAACGTTTTAAATTTTGAAACAAAAACTTAGAATATTTTCATATGGTGTATCTCATTATTCGATTCGATTAAATTTAAACACGTGAAAAATGTATCGCTTGACGCGTTGACTAGTCTCTAATTCACCAACCACACCACCAAAACCATGAGCTAGATCTTACTGAACAATCAGTTTCTAGATTGTATTTTTATAGTCCTGTTCCATTTTATATAATAATTTTATACGCAACACAATAAATTTGTATGTAAATATGAATTGTATAAAATACGCCATGTAATATGAATGACGTATAAGCATGCAGAGTAAACTAATAACGAAGGTTGATTTTATTTCAAAAAACAAAGGCAGCCGGTAGGTATAATAATTTTATTTTTTATATTTAAGTTAAATTCAAAAGTTCAATCTCCAAAATAGTTTCGCGTGCCATGTATTATAATTAGGTATCATTGCATAGTGTTACCTATGTAACAGAAAAGTTTAGGTGTACCAGATGAGTGTTAACTTGTAAATGCCTCAGTGTTTCGTAGATACTCGTTTTTTGGTAACGGTTTTAGATGACCTTCAAAACTTTACACCGAAAAGTAAGACTTATATATTATGGTCCAATCTGGCAAAGCATTCATAAATGAAAGCTGTTTCAGAACAAAGTTTTAGAACAGACTTCCAAGATCGACTACGATCAAAAGGTTACTCGGATCAGATGTGCGATAGTCAAAACAATTGGACTCCCGAATGTGTGGTCAGAGCTTTAGGTGGGCAATACTGAATTGCATGTGAGCGTGGCGCGATTGCACGCTCCGCCGCCCCACGTGATTATACGCCTTACTGACCAACTAACAACCAGCGAAATAGGCAACAACACTAACAACAAATGATTATTATGCCTTTTGCAAACCTACCTGTGGCAGGTTTAGCCCAAATAGTAATTATTAGCAACTTTACGAATGTTTAATATTGAATATTATGGTATTCCGTAGTCGAAAACATGTTTTTTTTTATTTAACTTCAAATTTGTCTTCGATTTCTATGAAAATTACCAATACAATATAGGGTTCGGTTGACGATCGTACAAAGTAAGCAACTATAGCAACGGTCGGTTGTCAGATCGGTGACCTAAAACTATTATGGGGTCCCTCAGAGCTTCGAAAAGTACATAAAGCTGTTTTCCCCGGGTACTATCTTAGTACGGAAACACCCATCAATCTCCATGGGCACGCGTGGTTTGCTAACGGCAACTTCCTATAGCTAAGCAGGGTGGGAAAGACTGACCGTAAGGCTGAGAGCCATTTGCGCTCGCCAATTGCCCGGTGAAGCTGTAAAGGTTATCTGCGGCCAAAAGCAGTAGCCAGTTCGAAAAAAAAAGACTGACCCCGCAGTGAGACCTTATAAGCTTATGATGACCAATTTAAGTACTTACTTAATCCCTACCTAGCGTAAGTAAATAACACGTTATTACTAAGGTAAGGTAGTCGTACATAAACATGATCTTCCATCCACCTTGCAATAATTCTTACAGGCTACGACTGTTAGAAAAGATCCCCTACGATCGAGTCCACGCTTCAATTGTGTTAGGACAAAGAAAGACATGGGACAAAGAGCCTTTATCTGGTGTTCCGAGTGGCACAAAAAATATATTCAACGCAATGGTGAGCGTCGCATTATGAGCAGGTAGAAGGTTGTAGGTGTATTCACAACGGTTTACCGTGATTTTTTTTCTCCGGGTTTACTAACAAATCTCAACACGAAAAAAATATACACCTTTGGAAATTCCCATGTCAATTAATTGTGCCACTGAACACACAGCGACTTCAATTCCAAAAATTGTAATGCTGCGAGAACTAACGATGTAGGATAGTTGGATCGTAAAACTTAATTACTTAAATAATAAATATTTTTTGTTGTTTCCTGCAGCTAGCTTAATTAGTGAGCGCGTTTCAAGTAATGTTGATAAATGATTAAATGTCTTTTTTTTATAAAATGCGTAATGAGCTGATAATATATCTGAAATATGGTACCTACTTCTGTAATTATATAGGAACATAACATTTTGGTAATTTTATTCAATGGGTTATTTTAATATTTATTTTTTTAATTATCTAATTATTCTATTGTATATTAATAAAATTGGAGTGTCCATTTGTAATACTGAAATAACATTTGTTTCCTAAAGCATATAAATATCGGTAAATACGCTAAAATGTTATTATTTTTTAAATATATCTGTCTATTTGTTCCGAGTAATCTGAAACGGCTGGACCGATTTGGACGGGACAGACATTTTATCGGCAGGAAGGAAAAATTTAGGGTACTTTAAATTTCTAAAATACCTTTTTATTTATAAAAATAATGTAGTTCTGCAGCGGTCGCACGTCGCGTGACCTGCGCATTTTTACGTGACTTAACGTAGAGATTTTAGGTTTTCCCTTTGACCACCAGACATCTTAAAACGTCACAAACAATGGATTTTCTATTATGTCTGGATACCTAGCGGTCAAAGTGTTAAGTTTTACTATGAGAGAACATCATAGCGCGGGGAGCAGCCAGTTTTACATAAAATTCAACATCCAAATACATAACCAACCAACCATCCCCAAGCAACAAGTGTCTTGTATTTAAGGAAAAGAGTACAAAAACTTGACGCAGGTAGCGTATGAGACGACGAACCATTTATAACTATGTGACTTAGCTAATAGAACCGGTTTTACGTCGTCACAACAGAGATATGCAGGGGACTGGTCCCACTAGGCAATTCTGATCTTTACCTTAGACAGCTTAAGATTCGTTTTGAACTAATTTTTTTGGGGATTCATTTTTTTCGGCGTCGTCCCATCCAATACACCCCTGTCGAGATTCGAAGGGATCATTTAATAAGTGCGTGCCCACAAGGAACATGTTTTTAAATATTACGTCATACTGATTTCAGTTGTATGATACCTTTATGTAGTATATAAATTATTATTTTCAGATGTTATTCTATTTCAATGTAACTAGGTATAGGTACCATTTATAGTAAAACATGAGGATGAAACTGGCAAAAAAATACTAGCAGAAAGAACGCGATGATCAGGGGTGAAATAAGACTTTGTCCCCTAATAGCCTAATAGATTTCGTTAGTAACTTTTGACTGCAACTTGCGAATTGTTCAGATTCTTTGACTAAGACATTTTTTCTACTAGAATTTTGCTGCCAGTTTCAGTCTCATAATAACACTTAAGGCACAAAACGAAAAACCACTCTGCTCCCGTCATAGGTATAGTATAGGGCACAAGCAACTTCAAGCAATAACTGGTTTGGAACTTATTTTCCGTGTGGTGCAATTACTAAGAACATGGTAGGTAGACGCCCCTATATAGTAAGTGCAAAAACACACTATGTGTTTTTGTATATAGAACATATTTTATGAAATCCAACGAAACTATCCTCTATTATATAAAACATTAGGCTAAAATTGGCAGAGAAATTGTAGCAGAAAAAACGCGATGGACAAAGAAAGACTAGGTCCCAAAAAAGGCTTTACGTTCATTACATTGACTGCAACATGCGAATAGTTTCGATTATTTAACATATTCTATTGAAAAGAGCTTTTTTTGGACCAACCCTGTTTCCGTCCCTTGCCATCGTGTTTTTTGTTAGAAATTTTATGCCTACATTGGTTCTAGGCTAAGTACAACTGTAATCTATAAATCAGCCTAAGAAGTAAGTGTTTATTTATTGAAATCCCATACAGGCACTTAAATGTAGGATCATAAATACTGGTTTTCCAAAGCAAAACATTTGCTTTAATAGGTTTCATACTAAGTTAGTTTACGTGTGATCAGATAGGCAGTACGTAAATAGGGTCTCAGTTTCATCTTGAAAAGTTCAAGGTCAGGAAATATAGGTATATATTTCTTGACTTGAATAGATTCTAGTTTCGTAGATATAGGCATAATTCTAAATATTTATCATTCAAACTTCTTCATAATTTAGGATTCAGATTATTTTTCGTAGATAAGAAGGTAGGGATAAATCTTTTTCAAACATAGGGCAACGTACATAATTTGAAACAACGAAAGGCATTGTAAATAATTGAAGATTTTCTCTGTAGGTATTTAAATCTTTATAAATAATTGTTTAATCTGGGTGAGACTGAAACTGGCAGAAAAATTCTAGCAGAAAAAGGCGATGGCCAGGGACGAAAAAAGACTTAATCCCAAAAAAGGGTGTTTTCGTTTGTCTGCAACGTGCGAATTGTTTTAGACTTTTTTGAATATATTCTAAGAAAACAGATTTTTTAATTGATTTGAACAATTTGAGAATAAGTCTTTATTCGTCTTTGAACATCGCGTTTTTTCTGCTACAATTTTCTGCCAGATTCAGCCTCTTTCTGTATAATTACAATTAAGGGTATAAATAAGCTAGAATAGACACTGGGACAAAAGGCGTTAAAGTATACATATTGTTCCGAACAATCAAGTTTCTAAGATGGCTTTTAAGGTTATTTGCATGGCTTTTATGTTTATTAACATGGCTTTTAAGTCCCCACATCACAAGTCAATTAACGATCAACTGAATGCCTGAAACTGAAAACTTTTAGCAGCCTACTTGGTAGATTGAAAAATTAGTTAAAATACAATTGAATTACCTATATGTTTAGGAGAGGTTAACTGTTTGAAACTATACCTAACCTAGGTGAACGATTGTTTCATAGTTTTTAACGTATGTATTAAGAAGGTAGGTAGGCAGGTTACTGAATAGACATATTATTATTTAAAAGGCTTACATACTTGATCACTGTATTTGCGAATAAGATTCCTAAAATCCCTACCTATTTTTTTACACCCCATGTGTTAGGTCCTACACAGGTTAATTTAAGTATCTAAATATATACACGTGTCTAGTATATTAAATAGGTTTAAAAGTTAAATCGGTCAATAATATAGGTATTTTAGAATAATGAGAGAAACGAAAGCTGTAAAATATACATTATTAAGCGTACTTAAATTTTAAATATAGTCAAATGTATTGTATGGACACGTGGTCAGACTTAAAAGAACTAGGTAGGTACACAAAATTGTCGATAAATGCAAATCGGACGTAGGGTTTGGTAATACATGTATTAATAATATAGTAGGTAGTAGGTAAATTTTACCAATGTACTAAACAAAAATAACATTAAAAGTAAAATGACCCTGAAAGAAAGACCCATAAAGTAGATAACAAATTAACTTTTGGTACATATTGTTAGTGAGCAAGTGAAGATAAATTGTAATTTCAGAGTTCAATTTAACACAAAAAGTCTAGATAAGTCAGTTTTTGTACACAACATTAATACAAATGATAAAATTTTATTTATTGTAGTGCAAGTATATTGTCATCCGACACTTACGATGTTAGGCTAAAACAACTCGACGCCGATACTGCTTATCTTTACCAAGTAGGTATATGGTATTCGACGGTAATTCGCAATTAAAGAAAATAAACATACCTTCAAGAACAGATCACCAAAGTCGTACAGCGCAGACTGATGCATTATGGCAGTAGACATCATGCAAAGCTCGTCACTCAATCCAGGTTCCTAAATCTTGATTAAAAAAATCTGAGAACTAAACCACTGAAGCACGAATTTGGAGGTTGACGAACTCACTGTAATTTTAGATAAGATTTCGAAATGTCCACGACAATCTTGAACAAGAATTTTATGAAAACTTGTTTACATAAATATAGACGTTTTGATAATTTTGCAAGTCGTTGCGTGTTTGTTTTTCGTTATTTGACCACAGATTGTGTTCAAACTAGATGGCCGAGGGCAATCTTTTTCCTATGCCCTTTTAAAAATAAACCAGAATAAATATTTTTGAACACGATTTCGCAAATGTTGCGAAAAAGTACAAAACAGTCCTTTGTTTCGAAGTCTTCTTCACTTTTTAATTTTCGCGTCTATACGGAAATTCACAGTTTTGGTCAAAATTCTGCGCGAACTACATAAAAGTCAAATTTTATAATATTAACTTTTTAGTTTAACTCGACTTTATACTCCAAAAGTTTTTAATTCTGGCGGTATAAATCGTTGGATTCAAAAATAAATCGCAGAGTCAACGTCCGCGCAAAACGCACCACACGATCATTCCGTACCACGCTTGCTCGCGCACTGAGCCGTAGTTTGCCTTCGCCCGTGAATCGTGAACCGGCGGCAGAGAACGGGTGGATTTTGTTTTCAAATCAAACAGGGCGATCACATTTTGGAGCGAGATTCGTTTTCCATTCGGGTGAGTTCGGAACATATCGGCCGTGTTCGGGTGTTTTGTTGTTATCCTGCCCGCCACAACAAAAGTAGCGATTGCTCTCCCCACCAACCAACATGATTCGCAATTTTGTTGTTATTTACTGTTATCATAATATTATGAATATAGAAATTGTATCTATATTCCGCAATGATATGTAGCTCGTTTGCGCAATATTATTTAAAAAACTTACCTTGACTGGTTTATTTAATATTTTATTTTGTATAGTGGAAACAACATTTAGGAGATACCGTATGAAATAAATTACTTTGAGCTAACGCTAACTATAGCCCGCTTCTTTGTATAAGAGGTGAGTTAAAATTACGATATCTCCTAAGATATTCATTAAAATGGAATGATGTGCAATTTTGTTTTAAATTAAATACTTGTAATGAATAACGTATTTATTTGGATAATATTAATATAAACTATCAGCCTAAGTTCAGCCACGAGTTCAACCCTACTGAACTTTTTATTTTATGTACAGCTATCTGCAACAAAAAGCAGCATTTCATTTGTATGTGATTTTGTTTGGTCACGAGTTGATAAAAAAATAATAATAATACATTTGTATAGTTTTATTTAGTAAGGTAGGCTTCTACATAAAAGTATTCTTACTTGGGCCCATAGAATCACTATGACTTGTAAATAATTTAGGTACTTATATATTTATACTGATATACTTATTTTGGCACGGGGTATAAATATAAAGTAAAAACCATTATTTGAATAGCTTCATTTGATCACAAAAATATTTTTATATTTCATGTCTTATTTACAAACCAAATGTATTTTGTTCCTACAGATTAAGTAAAACGAACAATCAACAATTTGTATAATTCTTTACTTACATGTTTTATATAGAGTATTTTTTTCTAGATATACCGAGAGCACATACTAACTACATATTAAATTCGTCGAATTGTTTATCTCTTTTCCGTACTTCCGTTTCCGTATTATAATTTCGAGAATAATATAAATGATCTATTGATGAAACTGTGGACGATGCGAAATCAACGCCATGGGATGTGGGTTTGATCAAATAGAAAGAGACGATCCGATTAGTAGATGATACGATACAATTGTATCAATAAGTATCATATCAATAAATTGGGAAATTAACTTTTAAGCTCTCAACTTTTGTATTTGATTCCAATTACTCACGCGAAGTGTTATAAATACATATGAGGGAATATCCTTTTATATTATTTAATGTTGAAATTATTTTATATGCATATAAAAAACACAAAAAATTGTTGGCTTATTTTAATTTAGAAAATTTTTTCAATTGTATTATTTCTAAAATCATATTTTACCTTATCATCAAAATTATTGCATATTTACACTTGCATGGCTTGTTATCAGCTTACCATAGCATCGCTTGCTGATATGGACACCATAACAACAAGCAAAAACAAAAAAAGGTATAATCTCGAGAGCTGTGCGTAGTGTGACCATAAATCTAAGATTATTTTATTTTAAGTCCATATAAATGGCAATCCTTTAAATATACTTGGTTATACCTTTAGGTATGGGTTTCGGTGGTTTCAAGCGGATGACTTGTGAAACAAAAAGTGGCAATTTTAGAGCTGGTTCCACCAATCGAGATGACCGGCAACGCCCGCCGTGCGCCTGCGCATACACTCACAGGCGGAGAGGGAAATAATAGTATTATAACTTTCGG
>PQWD01002401.1:0-36609 GCA_019425675.1 Leucinodes orbonalis
ACATTACAACCCTTGGATCTTAAATATGGTTCAATAAAGCTACGACATCTGTGAGTAGAGGTATTTTACGAATATTGGAAAAGAAGAATCTTTTAAAGTGTAAAATATAATAAAATAAATTAAATATTGTGGCAATACATCCAACTTGTTTAGCCACGTAAAAAATATCAAAATCAGTTTATCAGGTGGTATGTATATTTTGTTATCTTTTACTGTTTTGAAGTTATGTGATACGTAATAAAATATTTCTATTAAGTTTTAGTTTTTATTTCACTTGCCATCTCACCGTTAACTTGGTATTACAATTCTGTTTAAGTAAATATGTAATGATAGTGATTCTCATAGATGATCACTATCTATATAATTGAATAAATATATTTTCATTTCATTTCATCATTATATTACTAGTTAACTATGTTACTCCGGTCTTCAGAGGCCAAAGTAATATTCCACCAGACCAGACCAGTGTTGCACATTTCTCTATGATAAGTTAATATAAAACTTTTGTTGAGAGTATTTGATACTAGAAAATATAGATTGTGAAATGTAGAGAAGGTCAGCCTACATTAAAGCACTCTAAAGCATACTTAGTTATTAAATACAACACACTAATTAGTTTTACGAATATATTATTTTATTACTAGCAAAATTACTAGCAAAAACAAAATACTTTTTTCAGAATGTCAAAATATAACTTTCTTCTATTTTCATATTGACAAGTCATCTTTTAAAGTCAGTAAAGAGGTTCCTCTTCACACCCACCGAACTTTGAAGAAATGAAATTATTTCATTTCTTTATTGTCTCTAGTCTAATCTTCTTCGAAAGTTCGTGCAATCTTGGACCGAACAATGGCTTAGTGAATAGGTCTGCCAGTTGCAGCTCAGTGGGTACATACTTGATGCTAAGTTCCTTCTTCGAAACACATTCACGTATGTAGAAGTGCTTGAGCTTTATATGTTTTGTACGTTGATGAAACTGGTATGGAGGGTTTTCGGAGAGTTTGATCGCCGACTCGTTGTCCACGCATATCACTGGTACTCCTTCTAATTTGGTGATTTCGTTTAATAACCTTTTGAGCCAAATTATTTCTTTTGCAGTTTCAGTAAGGGCTACTAGCTCAGCTTCAGTTGATGAAAGTGAAACACCTTTTTGTTTTTGGCTCTTCCACATGATTGGTCCATTGTAAAAGAATACCATACCAGTAGTCGAATGTCCAGTCGTAGTGTCTCCTCCATGATCAGCGTTACTATACGCTAAGATACCTTTCCCTCCCGCTTTTTTAAATACCAGATCCTTGTACATTGTTCCTTTTAGGTATCTGAGTATTCATTTCAGGTTCTTCACATCGAGTTTTCTTGGATTTTCTAGATGTCTTGACACAATACTCACTGCGTAGCATATATCAGGTCTTGTAGCGACCATTAAATATGCTAAAGCGCCCACTGCCTGTCGATAAGGGAAGTTAGTATCGTCTAGGATATTGTCTTCCTTTTCTTCTTCGGGTGAGGGTTTTATGACTGGAGTAGGAACAGGTTTGCATTCTGTCATACCAAATCTAGCCAATATTTTGAAACGGCTTTTAAGTTGTTCGATAAAGTTTCTACTAGCCTTCTCGTTGGTTTAAGCTACTAGTCCATCATCGACATAAAGAGCTATCAAAACTTCTTTACTTAAGTAGAGGCAAGGGTCTTGCGTACATTGTTTAAAGCCAGATTCAATTAAGTACTCAGATATACAAGTATTCCAGCATAAGGGCGCTTGTTTGAGTCCATATAGACTGCGTTTAAGTTTGCAAACCTTTTTCGTGCCATCTTTGAATCCGTCAGGTTGTGCCATGTATATTTCTTCTTTCACTGTCCCGTTAAGGAAAGCAGTTGATACATCAAATTGTTGTAGAGACATATTTTGTTCTGAAGCCAATCCTAGTACAGCTCTGATGGTGCTTAGTCTAACAACAGGACTAAACGTTTGGTCGTAATCCATCCCTGGTTTTTGTGAAAATCCTTTCACTACTAGTCTAGCTTTGTACCGTTCAACTGAACCGTCTGAGTTGGTTTTTATCTTATAAACCCATTTACATGGTAAAGCTTTTCTGCCTTTGGGCAAGTCTACGAGTTCCCATGTTTGATTTTCTTTCAGAGAGTTTATCTCACTGTGCATTGCATCACGCCAGTAAGTATTGTCGGTACAATTTATGGCTTCATAGTATGTCTTTGGTTCTGCAGGTTTCTCTGAGTCAATAGCTGCCATGATGAAATCATCGAATCGTTTAGGTGGTACCAATTGTGATCTTGCACGTAGTTGGTATCGTTGGTTAGATTCGTGTTCTGCATTTTCATCTTCACTGTCATCGTAATTGTGAACAGCTATGTTTTCGTACCTATCCTCAGGGTCGATGTTGTTGTCTTCATCACCATCGTGGATAGAGTGAAAGTCTTCACAGTCTATGTCATTAGTGCTGTGGACTATGTTTTCTTGTTGTACGTTTTCATTGCCAGACGCATTCGGCTGCAGATGAGCACTGTTTTGTTGTTGTAGTGCATCGTTTTGCAGTATTATGATACCACTTTCGTTGTCGTAGCTATCATTATTTTTATTTTGAGCGTTTGCATGTTTAGGTGAAAAGAAGAGTGTATCTGCATTAATCTGTTCCGAGTAGAACATCTTCTTCATGACGCGGATATCCTTGCTGATAATGACACGTCGTTTTGCAGGTATATATTCGAAACGCTTTGGAGGTTTCGGAGTATCCTACAAGTAAACCAGGTATAGCTTTTGCTGCAAATTTGTGCTGTGTAGAGCCTTTTAAAAGAATGAATGTTTTTGAACCAAATACGTAAAGATGGTTGATACAGGGTTTTCTGCCAACCCATTTCTCGTAAGGTGTCATTCCATTGATGCTCTGATTTATAGACCTATTAGATAAATAGTTGGCTGTGAGTATTGCTTCACCCCACAAGTGCAACGGAGTATTAGAATCAAGTAACATGGCTCTTGCTTTTTCAACCAAAGTGCGGTTTTTCCTCTCTGCAATACCATTCTGGTGTGGAGTATGAGGAGCTGAGAGTCTTCTTTGAATTCCGTGTAGCTTGAGATACGAGTAAAAGCAGTATTGAGGTACTCTGTGCCGTTATCTGTTTGTAGGAATTTAATCTTATTTCCGGTGAAGGTTTCAGATGTTTGTTTGAATTCTTTGAACTTGTCTAGAACTTCACTTTTATTTTTCATTAGGTACACCTTGCAATAGCGACTATAGTCATCTATGAGAGTGAGTATGTACCTGTTTTGCCCGAGTGATGGCGTTTGTATCGGTCCACACACATCGCTATGAACGATTTCGAGGCGTTCAGTTGTTCTAGGAATTGTTCTATTTTTGGATGTAGAAGTTCGATGCAGTTTGGCTTTAATGCATGATTCACATTCAGGTAAGATTGCATTAGCATCAAATTCAAGTCCAATAAGACTGCCGTTCTTTAGAGCTAGCTTCATATCATTTGCATTCATGTGGCCAAGTTTTTTGTGCCATTCTTCCATAGAACTCGTCGAAGATTTAGTTGGCTTCGGTTCTGTTTCTGGAGTTTCATTGTTGGCTAAGTGATTGCATTCAGTAGAAGACTTCAGGGATCTGACGTAATATAGACCATCTGAGTCTCTTTGGGCTGTAAGGATTGTTCCTGTTTTAGGTTTATTGACAGTAGCTTTCTTTTTGGAGAAGGTGACCGTACATCCATGATCGATCATCTTGCTAACTGACAGTAAGTTTGTGCTCAGGCTAGGCACATACAGAGTGTTTAGGAGCTGTATATCATCTAACTTTTTCCTTCGTTTTGAGTGTTACAGTTCCAGTACCATTGATTTCAGCTGAGACTTCGTCTGTTGCAAAACTAAGTTTTCTAGATGTACTTTTCATATTTGTGAATAGTTTCTTCTGGAATGTCATGTGAGAAGTACATCCGTGCTGTTAGCCTTGCTTGTTAATAAACAGTGCTGTTGAGCAAAATGATTTCTTTCTAGTCTGTTGGAGAATTTCGGTTTATCCTTTGATGAGGCGTTTTTATTCCAACAGGTGGTGCATATCCTATGTGTTCTGCGTTTAAAAATGTTGCCTTGTCTCTTGCATATTTTACAGCTTGCATAGAGCGCTTCTTCGTGATTATATGTACTTAATTTGTTGAAGTCTGTGTCACGACGGCGTGCTTCACTCTCTTCAAGAATTTTGTTTTAAGTTTTTCGGGTTCTGGCAACGTTTCCTGTGTCTCGATCGCTATCCGAAAGTTTTCGTATTCATCTGAGAGGCTGTATAGCATGATAATGGATAATAAGTCATCATTGATTTCAATGCTGAGGTCTTTGAGTTTGTCGACGGTATCCATAAAAGTTATCAAATGCTCTCGTATATCACCACTTGGTCGCAACTTACTAAGAATGAGTTGTTTCAACAGGGTTGCTTTTCGTGCAGGTCCGGTGCTGGAGTAGATGGTTTGTAGCTTATTCCAAACATCGTATGCTGTTTCACAGGCCTTGACTTGCTTTAACTCTGATGCGGAAATGAGCAATAGGAGCTCCGATTTAGCCACTTCATCATTATCTTTCTCATCTTGTGTAGTTTCGTTGGTGCTAGTGAATTGTGTGCTGACGTGTTTCCACAATTTATTCTTGACTAGGTAGGCTTTTGCATGAATAACCCATGTATCGTAGTTATCCCTGCCGAGGGGGCTGATCTTTACAACTGACATTGTTTCATTAATTTACTGCTTACTCTGAACCACGCTCTGCTACCATGTAAAATATAGAGAAGGTCAGCCTACATTAAAGCACTCTAAAGCATACTTAGTTATTAAATACAACACACTAATTAGTTTTACGAATATATTATTTTATTACTAGCAAAAACAAATACTTTTTTCAGAATGTCAAAATAACTTTCTTCTATTTTCATATTGACAAGTCATCTTTTAAATTCAGTAAAGAGGTTCCTCTTCGCATAGATGTTTTCTAGTGACATAAATAAATAATAAATACCCACTAACATTCACACAGCGCCATCTAGCCCCAAGTTAAGCGTGAAGCCTGTATTATGGGTACCAAACAACGGTTAAACATACTTACATACATTTTTTGTAAATACATACATATATGAAAACACCCAGACCATTACAAACAGACATGTACATGCACACAAATGTTTGTACTGCCGGGGATCGAACCCGGAACCCTTGGTGTAGCAGTCGACGTTTCAGCCGCTGCACCAAATGGATCGTCAAATAAACATCAATATATCGATAAACATCGATGCTAGAATCCGATGTTTTACATCGAATATAAATATTGCTATATTTTTTAAGTGGACACTCCTACGGCTGTCTTGGCAGTGTTGCCACCTTAGTTTTAGAAACTGGGCTTTTTAGGAAGTTAAGATGGGGCTAGATAGAGCTTCAAAAGATATTCTGTACTAAAAATGCTGAAATAATCATGTCATGAAGCTGTTTTTAGAGCATTTAAAAAATGTCTTCATGACCGATGAAATAGTAAAAAATTGTTAGCATAGCATATCGAAAACTTCACACTTTGGTAATATTTTCAAGACAGTGAAAAAGGACTAGATTACCCGAGCTAAATCATTGAAAAAGGGGTTTATCTATACTTAAAAATATAGATCTAGCCCCATAGGGCTAAGTTGGCAGCACTGTGTCTTGGCGGTCAGCTGTTTTATTTATGCTATAGCAGACAAACGAGCAAACAGCTCATCCTAGGAACCTTAAAGATATGGAAGGATGACTAAAATACAACTACATAATAACTGCATGCATATCTTAATTCCATTTTTCCTTAAGGTATTTAATAGTGTGTGAGAAAGAGACATGTATTACGAGTTGTTTCATTACCTGTACGTTGTCACAACTTGATTTGATTGATTAATTTGCAAGTGATGGAATGAATTATTATATTTTATGGATAGTTATTGTATCTGAAAATATCGATAATGTGCTCTAGCGTAGGTACGAAATATTTGGTTTTCGATATGGAGGTCGTGGGTTAAATTTTCACTGGGATTACTATTATGTAAGCTTCGATGGCGTCCTTCTCGAGGTTATGCAAGAATATGTTTCCTTAGTCCAAACTATTCAACTTAGCCATAACAACTTTGTGAGGGAAACTAAGAGGAATCAGTTGGGCTGGGTGGCATTTGACAAGTTACGTCACGTCTTCACGTCGACGATTCCGTAATGCTTACAAACAAAAGTCTGAGCAATGCGTCCTACACGTACCAACATACACAGGTGAGACATTGACACGGACTACGAAACTGGTTCCCTAGTTATATGTCACTCAACGGTCAATAAATAAAGGGGGCTATGCTCGGGGTTTCTCTTAAGGATAAAATCAGATTTACTAGGTGGATACTCGATACTGAGTCATCTAGATAGATATTAACGCAGTGCTAGATATCGTCCTGTTAAATAAGATGAGAGCACTGTAGCTAGATCAATCAAATAACATCATAAATAACAAACTTGATATATAATTATATTAATCGGCTTGTAACAAAAAGGAAAATGTAATGCGTAAACGTAATAAGTATGCAAAAAATAATCATTTAAATGATTTATATATGATAAATACAAAATAAACTTTGATTTTCTAAGACTGTCACATGCGTCATAACATGACAAGAATTATCTTTGTATGTCACTGGATTCCCACTCGTCCCGATTTTTTTCCCCCTTAAAGGTGGCAGCCCTCACGCCCGCAGGTCACTCGCTGGGCCTACCCCATGAGTCTCACCCGGTGGGCTGAGGATGTTCGGAGTAATTAGACTAATTACTCCGAGTGAGGATAGCCCTACATTGCATACAGCCGAATCACCGAATGACTAAAGAGCCGAAACTTGTTTAGAAGAAGTCCGGGGAAGGAGTTATCAACTCGATGCCCGTATCCTCTCGAGGAGAAGAGAAAAAAATGTGGTTATGCTTTTGAATGTACAAGATATTATAGAGTTGCGTACATATTTTAGGTGCGTTTCATCGGATAGTACCTATGCTAATGTAATCTTTTTATTGGTATGATACGATAAGACGGTCCCGTGGGTTTTGTTTATTCAGTTTTATTTTCACCGCTTTTCAAAGTTTTGGGCATGATCTCAGTCGAAAATAAAACTAAATAAACAAAACGTAGGTTCCTTAGGGAAGCGTCTTATCCTCGTCTTATCTTACCGATGACATTTACAGATAAGGCGCCAACATAAAGGCATAGGTACTATTCGATGAAACGATCTAAAGTCTGTTTCACGAAAGAAGTCTCGCGGCGATTTGTGGAACTAAATCTGACAGATCGGCCATATTATCGTTCGCCAATTCTAAGAATTTGTATGTTGTAATAGATTTCGGTTAGTTTTTTACGTGCATCACAGCGTAATATGGATTGTTAATGATACCAAAACCTGTAAAAATTTCGGTTCAAGATATTTTACTTAAGGCGAAAGCGTGCAAGAGCAAGCAGAATAAAAAAATCAAGGTTATTTTATTACAATCCATCCATTTTTGCAAGTGCCTCGCCGCCATAATAGGAGGTGCTTTTTAGAGTTCCCATATAAATATTTTTTGCCGATTTGATTGGATTTTTACTTTTGAACTGTCTAATTTATTATAAGAGACAACATTTAACAATAAATAGGACGTAATCTAAATTAGCTATCTTTTATTATATAAAATGGAATTATTTTCGTAATTTAATTGCAAAAGGGCCGGAAAAAATATACAAGCAACATAAAAAAGGAAGAATCTTATAAAAATCATCTTTATTGCGTTCCATTGAGGGAATGCAATTTCGTTCTCGCGAGATCTTAGTCTTTTTAGTGAGATTGATTTCGGACAAAATAAAGCTGATTTCACGAGTTTAATGAGGTTGCATTTGAGCATAAAAACATCTTATTCGAAGACATTTTGTGCTCCTTAAGGAGTTACTTTCAAAACAATAAGTGGTAAATCAATGGCTTGTGATTTAAACTGAACAAATCTTTGATTTCATAGGTGTTGTTGATAATTAAAATTAATCTGTAATATCTTATTGATATGAATGGATGCATAACAATATTCAATCATACATCACCATAACAGAAACACAATAGGTTAATGTATGAAAAGTAGTTATTTCAGACACAAAAGAAAAATTTTAAGTGTCTGTAGAATATATGCAACTGCACCGGTTAAAGAGTAAAAACAAAATGACAACATATCTAAAATGTATTCGTTTCTTTATTGTGTAAAATCTTAAACTTATTTTATTTAAATATTAAAGATATTTTTTGATAAATATCCTTAAATTAAAGTAGTTGCGCCACGTCTGGCGACAGAGGCGCAACGTCTGCGGGACTTCTTTCGTGAAACAGACTACTTCCCTTTTATCTGTATTATCTGTAGTCCCGGTCCGTCTTATTATGACACTGACAGTGTCACGGTCATTGACGATAATTTTCGCGCCAGAAAATTCTTGTAACCAGGTTAAAATATCCACAAATCTAGAAAAAAATTGAAGAATGCGTGTATTTCATCAGAAATTCGTAACTCTGACTTTACTGTGATTATTTCCGAGTTTAAAGTGTCTCAGTGACTTGTATTGGGTATCTTTTCAATTCTGTGGTTTCTATAATTTCAATATATGTATATAAATATAAAAAAAACGTATACAAGCTAAATGTAATTTAACATCATTTAATTGAACAATCTAAAGTGTTGCTTCATTTGCTCCATCATGCCAGTACCTTTGAAAATACAGGACACCCCTGATACTACTATAGTGAAGAATGACTTAAATTTTAGCGACGAATACAGTAGAAAAGAAATCTTAACGGATACGTCAAAACAAAGGTAAGTTTTGTAACTTCTTTTACAATATTATGTCCATAGAGTAAGTGTTTTAAATCACTTATTAAATTTTGTTTTCAGCCCTGATGTGCAAGATCACAATGGAAATCAAATGAATACATCAGACACTTTATCTCATAAAAGGAGACGACCAAGTAATGAAGAAATTGTTAATAATGTATGTTTAAGTAGTCACCTTTTTAAGTATTTTAGCAGATCAAGTAGTGGACCATGACCATAAGTAAACTGTGTAATTTTTTCCTTGCCTATAGAGGTGCAGCTTAGCCTAATACAGCTGTTCAAAATGGAAGCAACTATATACAATATTTGTTAACCACTTGGACATCCCAGTCGATTTTTCAGTTAAAGTTATTTTTGTAAGTTATTAGTCTATACTTATCCAAGTTGGGGTTTATGATTGAAGATGACTCAAATATTATTTATTTTATCTATTGCAACTTCAATATTTTGATGCTTAAAATATTATTTAACTTATTTCAACTGTTGCATCTTATATATATGTCACCTGAAAATAATAAGAACCCCAAATTGATAATTTTCCTAGCAAATTAATAAACTTTCCCGGGATTATACACTAGATATAAATTGTATTATTTTTCTAATACTTTTTCCAAAATTTATTAATTGGAAATCCATAAATTTATCAGTTTCAACTATGCCAGTCGATAAGTTAATCAATTTACGAAAATGTAAGCATAAAATAACACATTTTATCTCTAGTGTAGAATCTTACGAAAGTTCTTACTTATAGAAAAAAGCAAAGTTAACTGAAATTGGAGATAATAAAGGAGAAATCCAAAATAAATCTGATGAAGAAGAGAAGAGGGACCATGAGGTTAAAAAGTGTGATATTCCACAAATGCTAGACAAATTAAATAAGGATAACAATGAAATTAGCAAACCTAATGGAGTCAACCAACAAACAAGCATTATTCCTGACACAAAAATGTTTTATATGTGGTCAATTTCTCAATAATTCTGATATAATATACTACCAAGGACATCCGCAAAATGCTGTTGAGGAGTTTATAGCATTGACAAATGAGAAATTGGTATTAGCATCTGGTAAGTGAAAATATTACCTAATATATATTTTTAAAGAGCATTGGTGGCTCAATGATGTGAAGTGTTGCTCTCCTACTGGTAGGGCTGAGGTTCAAATCCCGCCATGTACCATACATTGGTATGTGGCGGGATTTGACTCTCAGCCGACGGGGGGGTGGCGTTTTCGAAAATATATGTACGTTCCCACGCTCTTATGATGAAGGAAAACATCGTGAGGAAACCTCCGCACGCCTGCAAAGAGATTCAAAGGTTGTGCGTGTAGTCGTCCAACCTGCACTGAGCCCGCGGGGACGACTAAGGCTTAATCACCCTATACGGGTGGGCTAGTGCCCCTCGGTGGGGACTTTAATGAGCTGATGATGATATCTTTTTTAATGGTGAGTCATACTTGCCAATGACATTAGACAGTGGTTCACTGTTCATGACATTAAAAAAAGTACTTGCTAGATGTTGTTTAAACTAAAATATGGTGAAAGATGCAAACTTTCACCATATTTTGGTATAATGGAGGAGATAAAGATGACATCGGCAACTATAGGCCCATCAGCCTATTATCAAATGTATACAAAATCTTCGCAAAAGTAATTCTAGTAAGAGCTACAGGGACTCTCGACGAAAACCAACCAATAGAACAGGCAGGATTCAGAAAGAACTACAATACTATAGACCATATCCACACAATTAAACAAGTATTCGAAAAATACAATGAATACCAGCAATCACTGTATATTTGTTTTGTTGATTACTCCAAAGCATTTGATAGCATTAAACACAAATATATCTGGCAGAGTTTGAAGGAACAAGGATTGGATGATGTCTATATTGAACTAATCAAGTCGATCTACAAAGAAAGTAAAAGCAGCATTAAGCTAGAGTCAATAGGTGAACCGTTCCCAATAAACAGAGGCGTGAGAGAAGGAGATCCATTATCGCCTAAGCTGTTTAACGCTGTGTTGGAACACATTTAGGCAACTAGACTGGGATAACTACGGTATCAAAATCAATGGAAGCCGCCTCAACCATCTGAGATTTGCTGATGATATTGTCCTACTAGAAGAAGACCCCAACAAACTACAGTATATGTTACAAAACCTTACAGACAAAAGCAGAGAAGTAGGTTTAGAAATCAATGCTGACAAAACAAAACTAATGACCAACTCAACAGAAAGCAACATAACAGTAAACAGAACCAAGTTTGAATATGTAAAGGAGTATGTATATCTTGGTAAAATTATATCTCCAGAAGACTTCATGGCAAAGGAAATCAACAAAAGAATAGCTTGCGGATGGAAGAAATACTGGTTCTTGAAGGAAATCATGAAGAGCAAAGATCTGGGTATACATATAAAGAGAAAGACCTTTAATACCTGTATGACATACGGCTGTGAGACATGGACGTTGACAGACAAACTTAGAGAAAAACTATCTAAAACAGAAAGATCAATGGAAAGAAGTTTGCTGGGCATAAAGCTTAGCGATAAAATCCCTAGCATAGAGATAAGAAAGAGGAAAAAAGCAGCAGCAGATATAATAACTCGTATAGACCACCTGAAATGGTGTTGGATTGGACTGGACATATGCTACGCTGCAAAATAAATAAATGGAGTAAACAAGTTACTTTATGGTATCCAAAGATAAAACCAAAAAAAATGGCCGTCCAAGAACACGATGGATTGACGATATCCGCTTAACCCTGGGACCATATTGGACTAGAATTGCAGACGATCGGGCACAGTGGAGAGAGCTGGAGGAGGCCTATGCCAAGAGGCACGCCGAACTTCGTGACATATTATAATTGTCAACAAGTTCGGAAAAATGGGCTTTATTATTATTATTAATGTTGAAATATAATTTATAAATTAAATTAAGCTTTTCTTACTTTGCCCTTTCATGTTGTTAATTTTCTATGTTTGTGAGGTTGTCTGGAAGGGATCGCTCCAAGCGATAAGGCCGCCTGAATTGCATTATTTTCCTTCATTTGTTAAATATGTATCTTTTTTTGGTGTGCAATAAAGAATCATATCTATCTATCTATTTTATTTTATGGTTTCACTAACTACACCATTTTTTCCAGAAATACAATTGCACTGAAATATAGACATGCCTAGCTGACTCAGTATCAAGCCAGTCCTGTCACCTAGTGAACTTAAATAAGAGAATGTATATCTAACATTGATTAAATTAAATTAAATTGCTTTTAAGGTGAAGACGGAGACATTATGGAGAGACCACAAACAAATATCACTGGATTTTCAATTTTTGATGAACAAGGTCACCTGTGCCCTATTGATGGTGGCCTCATTGAAAATGATGTCAGAATATATATGTCTGGGTATTTAAAGTCCATTTGTTGTGATGCACCTGACATTGACGAGGATTCAATACCTGTAAAAGATGTGGGACCAATCATTGAATGGTAAATTTTCATACATAAATGAAAAACTTATACTGTATTAAATATCATGGTTAATTCAAATTATGCCTCCTTTTTAGGTACATACATGGTTTTTTGATGGTTGAAAAAAATTGTATCACACTATCTACCGAGTTTGGTGAATACAATCTTATGAAACCTAGTGAAGAATATACACCATTGATGAATTTGTATGAAAAAATCTGGTTGAGCAAAGTTGTAGTTGAATATCTGGAAGAGTACCATTATCTTCAGCCTACATATGAAGATTTGCTTGAAGTACTCCGCGGCCAATACCTGAGCTTGATGAAGAAAGATGTGTGAAGAAATGCTGCATAAACACGCCCAATTTGTTTGTGATCAAGTTGTAAGTTTAGAAGCAGATGAAGATGATGAACCATTGATAACATTGCCATGTATGAGAGAGCTAATTAAACTTATGGGTATTAAGTTCGGAAAACGCAGGGTTCGCGCTAAAATCGACTACAAAAAAGTTGATAAGAAAGCTTGGACTAAAGCTACTACTACTCCTTTAGTTAGGAAAACATTTGAAAGCTTCTTCTCCAACCAGTTAGACAAAACCAATCATGAACTTACATTAAGAAGAAAGCGATGTGGTGTATGTGAAGCTTGTCAGCTGCCAGATTGTGGCGAATGTAATGCTTGTCGAGCTATGGCTAAATTCGGGGGTCATGGGCGAACTAAAAAAGCATGTGTTAGGAGGCTTTGCCCTAATATGGCTGTTGAACAAGCTGAAGATTCAGAGTTGGATGATGATGATGAGTTCCAAAGCATGGCTGAAAAGAAGCAACATGATAAAATTGAAGACATAGTTCCCGTAAAGCTTACTGGAACTAATAGCCGAAAAATTAATTGGATTGGGTATCCGGTGAAGGCAGATGCAACTAAAATATATTATGAAAAAGTAGAAATTGAAGGGTCTGAACTTCACATTGGAGATTTTGTAATGGTGGAGACTTCACAGTCAAACATTCCCGCCTTGGTTGCAAGAGTTGTATACATGTGGAAAGATACAATCAATCCTAAATCAGGATACTTTCATGGAGAAGTATTTATTCGTTCATCTGATACAGTTTTGGGAGAAGTGGGTGATCCACGGGAAGTGTTTTTAGGAGATCGGTGCTGCCATGGTGCCCCATTGTCTTCTATATTAAGGAAAGCTTGTGTAGAAAAAAAGACTGTGCCTGATGACTGGTTTAAACTTGGAGGTAAACAGGTGGAAGATGAAACTATTCATGATGATGGCAAAACTTATTTTTACAAAAAATACTACGAACGTTTTACAGCGAGATTTGAAGACCTCCCGATAGACCCAGTTTGTCCCAATGAATTACGAAAGCATCGTTTTTGCCCGTCGTGTGAGCGTAAAACTAAAAAAGATAGCAAGAATATTCCACGTGTTTCTGGCAAAATCACAAACAAATCTGACATTGTACCAGAAACGAACAGATCTGAGTGGTCTTTAGTTCACTGGCAAGATAATGATTACAAAAAAGGCTGTGGTGTCTTTTTGAAACCAGGGACATTTTTATTAAAAAATAATTTGACTTTATCAAACAACAGTTCGAATCAAAAAACCAAATTGGATAAAGTGGATGAAGACGTTTACCCCGAATATTATAGGAAAAGTGATAATTACTTACGCGGTTCTAATGTAGATACAGGAGAACCCTTCTGTGTAGGTTATATTGCTGCTGTCACAGCCGCCAGCGACGGTCCTCTTATAGTGCCCCAGGATATTTACCTTAAGGTTCACATTTTATACAGACCTGAAAATACGACAAGTCGATTTCCGCAACATGAAGACCTTAATGTGGTCTATTGGAGTGACGATATTAAGGAAGTCCCTTTCTCTGCTGTGGTTGGCCCATGTCATTTGGTTTATGAGCAAAATATTCCTCAGCAAGAATCCATACATGATTGGTTGGAAAAAGATCCAAACAGAATCTATTTTAGGATGGCTTTTGATAAAACGACTGGCCAATTTGTAAGTGTTCCTCAGCACGCCACTTGTATAGGTCGAACTGATAAAAGTAAAGACAAAGGTAAAGGGAAGGGGAAATCAAGTAAACCCGCCGATCAAAACAATGCTAAATTTGAAGAATTAAAAATTCGACCTTTGAGAACATTAGACGTATTTGCTGGCTGCGGTGGCTTGTCTGAAGGATTGCATCAAGCTGGAATTACTGAAAGTAGATGGGCAGTTGAAAATTTAGAAGCTGCCGCCCACGCGTACTCGATAAACAACAAAAACTGCATAGTGTTCAATGAAGATTGCAATGCTTTACTTAAAGATGCAATATCTGGAGCTACACACAGCGAAGGAGGTTTACGTCTGCCCATGCAAGGCGAAGTGGAACTGCTGTGCGGTGGCCCACCTTGCCAAGGCTTCTCTGGGATGAACAGATTCAATTCAAGAGAATATTCCAATTTCAAAAACTCTTTAGTAGCATCGTATTTGTCTTATTGTGACTATTACAGGCCGAAATATTTTATATTGGAAAATGTAAGGAATTTTGTCGCTTTCAAGAAAGGCATGGTTTTGAAGTTGACCCTTAGAACCCTCTTGGATATGGGGTATCAATGCACGTTTGGCATACTACAAGCTGGAAACTACGGTGTACCCCAAACGAGGAGGAGACTTATAATTCTGGCCGCTGCGCCAGGGTATAAACTGCCGCTATACCCCGAACCAACGCACGTGTTTAGCAGGCGCGCCTGCTCACTCACTACAACGATAGACGGCAAAAGGTTTGTCACAAACATCCATTGGGACGAATCGGCCCCACGCCGCACATGTACAATACACGATGCCATGAGTGACCTGCCTCGCATTTGTAATGGATCCAATAAAATTGAGATTGAATATGGCTCTATGCCTGAAAGTCACTTTCAGCGTGTAGTTAGGAGTAAAGATGAAACTGCTAAGTTACGCGATCATATTTGTAAAATATGGCGCCATTAATTCAAGCGAGAATCGCTCGAATCCCAACAACTCCTGGGTCGGATTGGAGGGATCTCCCCAATATATCTGTAACCTTATCAGATGGAACTAAATGTAAGGTATGAATACTAGAATTTTGCATCTCTGTTCGGTAATTATATTAGTTTTTCTTTTAGGTATATTTGACATTGAATTTAGATCTTTAGGAAATTAATGTATTTTTTTTTAAATTAATACAAAGCAAAAGCCATGTACTAATAAAAAATACCAATAGCTTAATTTTATTTGTATGTGCATTACATAATAATACTAATGCAGTATGTGATCTATAATGATATGATAGATCAGATAAAGAATTCACTTTTTTAAATTTACATATTATAAATGAACATTGAAATTTACGGCTTATAAACAAACTAATACAAAAATTAATTAAATTTGATGAGAAATTAGGTGATATTCTATTGAAAATTGATAACACACACGTCGTTTTGCATAGTCCTCCCTCAGATTACAAGTCATGGAAGTTAGTATGGAATGAAAAAGGCGACCAGCATATTTTAATATGAGTATTGTATGATTTTAGGTACTGCAGTACCGGTATGAAGATAAGAAGAACGGGCGCTCGTCCACCGGAGCGCCCCGCGGCGTTTGCGCCTGCGCCAGCGGAGCCCAGTGCTCGCCGCAAGACAAGCAGGAGAACACGCTCATACCGTGGTGCCTGCCGCACACGGGCAACCGCCACAACAACTGGGCCGGCCTCTACGGTAATACCATTATATATGACGTTTTTTTCTTTAGGTTGTCAATATCCAGTGACTGCCGATGTTTTTTTATATGTTAAGTACAGCCGGCTTTTAGTTTTTTAAATTCGATGCTGAACATGTTCATACCGTGGTGCCTGCCGCATACGGGCAACCGCCACACAACTGGGCCAGCCTCTACGGTAATACTATTATATATATATCTGCCATTATTTTTCTTTAGATTGGCAACATCAGTGACTGCCGAGATTTTTTTGTATGTTAGCTATTATATAGCGGGCTTTTAGTTTTTTTTAATTCGATGCTGAACATGTTCATACCGTGGTGTCTGCCGCACTCGGGCAACCGCCACAAAAACTGTAAAAGCATTATATGCATTTTTTTTATTTAGGTTGGCAATATGCAGTTGACTGCCGAGATTTTTAAGCGGGTTTTTAGTTTTTAACAGAAAAATAACTATCTGTCAGTTGTTGGTCTCATTCAATGCCGCTCTGTCATGCTCAGGTGAACGTCTTGACCTCCCTGTACACTTCTAATGTAAAAAAAAAACAGGTAAGACGCTAGGTGACGCTGTACGATATTAATTACAATGACGTTCAGGTCGTATATCGTGGGACGGGTATTTCAGCACGACGGTGACGGACCCCGAGCTGATGGGATCCTACGTCCGTCTCCTGGTTTAAGCTACCTCCCTACCAATTTTCAGGCAAATCGGTTCAGCTATTCTGGAGCTAGACCCTTTCTTTTTGCATTGAGTTACAAAATGTACCAATATCTGTTGTTTAGTTAGTACTCAATACAGTTTAGACTTTAGGAGCGTCGGTGACTCAATGTGTGGACTGTTGCCCTCCTACCGCGAGGGCTGAGGTTCAAATCCCGACACGTACCAATATGTTTTCGAATTTTTAAAATTATATGTACGTTATCCGACACTCTTACGGTGAAGGAAAACACAGGAAACCTTACGAAAGAGATTCAAGGTGCGTGAAGTCGGCCAACCCTCACTGAGCCCGATTTGACAATTAAGGCCGAATCACCCTATACGGGTAGGCTCGTGCCCCACAGTGGGGACGTTTAATGAGCTGTTTATGACAGGTTAGATGCTAGATGGCGCTGTGCGATATGAATTGCGTTGTGGTTGTTCAGGTCGTATATCGTGGGACGGGTACTTCAGCACGACGGTGACGGACCCCGAGCCGATGGGCAAGCAGGGCCGCGTGCTGCACCCCGAGCAGCACCGCGTGGTGTCGGTGCGCGAGTGCGCGCGCTCGCAGGGCTTCCCCGACACGTACCTGTTCGCCGGCTCCTTGCAGGACAAACATCGACAGGTAATTCACATTTATAACAGCCCACTGCAAGCCACACGGAGGTAACCACAATCTCTTACAACATTATTGTTCTAATGTCAGCATTTTTGCACCAGAAAATATGAAGAAATATTATTGTAACACTGTTTTAAGATGCCGGTAAGCCCCCAGACCTTCCCGCACACCATATTTATGGGGAGTGCGGGCCGTGACCCAACGATGGGTGTTAACAGTGATGTAAAAAAGTATAGATTCGTGATATGCTCAGAAAACAATAAAAAAATATGTTCCAAATGCAGTGACAGCACACATACACATATTTCGAATGAGCGTACATTTAGCTAAACAAAAGTACAAACTGTACTCTCTTTGGCGGTTCGTATTTGAGGCACGGATGGCGTTCTACCTTTATATATACAGAATATCATTGGGTAGTAACGACTACCAAGTACCATGCCAAGATTGTAGCCGGGACCGACGGCTTAGCGTGCCCTCCGAGGCACGGAATCTTCTTTCTTTTCAAACAATCAGATGTGATTCACCCTGCAATGGCTTTGCCAAATTAGAAAAATCACACAGCGATTATTCACTGTGCGGTTTCTCCGCAGGATTCGAATCCACGACCCCTTGATCACGCATCAAGTACAACGTTTCCTTTTTTTTCTGTCCATATTTGACACCCTGATTATTTACCCTGAAATTACAGTTTTCGCGGTGTTGGGATTTCTTTTGTTGTACCCCTATACATTATATATAGTATAATTTTAAAAACTTGATAATGTTTTCGATTTCACCCTGTATATGGAGACCAAAATATATAATAATGACGTTACTTAGCGAAGCGATTTTAATAATATTTGGTATGAAGTTAGCTGACACCCGGTATAAACACATAGGCTAGGTTTTACTGCGGGCGAATATTTTATACCGCGAGGCACAATTAATGCCTTACAAGCGCTTATTTATCGGTAGGAACTTCGCATAGTAACGTAAAATAGCCGTTTATTGTACATTTCAAGAATTCCTATAATTATTTTGAGAATATGTCATTTCTAAACTAAATTGTTACTGTTCATAGATCGGCAACGCAGTACCTCCGCCCTTGGGTGCAGCGCTCGGCAGAGAGATCAAGAAAGCACTAGCAGCAAGCCTGATTTCTTGACATTGATTTAATCGAATTATGTTTCATGTTTCTGACATTTTTGAAAACCTCCATGGACATATTATAGGCATGTTATACACCTTATTTTGTTTTATTGGGGCCCATTAACTTATTTACTTCCTAAAGTACTTAATTTATGTAACAATAAAATAAATTCGTATTTAAAGAGTGACAGAAATATGCTAATTGCTAAGACAGCAAAGTATTTTTTTTTTACTGCCAACGTCGTCTATACCTACATAACAAGCACTTGCGTGCCCTGTACGCCAATATCATCTATACAAAAACGGGCTCTTATAAATATGAAATAAACGTGTTGAAGAACGATAAGTGGTTACTATTACTATTATTTTTCGTAGGCAATTTTATTGATTTTGTGCTGTGGCGTCCAGGACACGGCAATGCGTTTATAGCGTGGGGTTATGAGCACAAGATTAATTAATTAACTATCTTGTACTACGTTACGGGGAACTAAATTATGAGGGCTTGGGAATCGACAAGACACTGTGATGTGAGGTACGCAGGGCCCTTTCGCTTCGTTAACGGTCATTCCCCAGTTTCCAAGTTTTCCAAGTTTTCTATAACTAAAACAAAAGTGAAAGCATTTCATAATGTACGAATCAATACATGTTACAGTATAAATAATTTATTTCCTTAAGGCATCTTTAGTTTTTCTCTTCACATTCTTTATTAAAAGACTAAGTTCTGCATCTTCCTTTGATTTTTTGAGTTCGGCGATGTCTCTGCTGGAGTATCTGCTGGTCGTCGTCTCAGTTTCTCTTGAATAAGTTTGTCCATGTTTTTAGTTTTCTTGAAGTTTGGATTAGAAGGATCTATATTAAAATGATGCGAGTTATACAGAGCAGAAAATCTTTGATCATCAAGATTGATATTGAAATCTGGCACAGTTTGTTTCTGTTCTAACATCTTCTGTTTTAGTTTCTTTTTTCTCTTAGATTTTTTCGTATTATTTTCCGATTCTTGTATCTTTTTGAGACTGAAATGTGCTTTGCCATCATCTTCATCTAATAACAGTTCTAATTCTGCCTTACGTTTCTCTTCTTCTTCATCACTAACAATGTCAACATTTAATTTCTTTTTCTCTTTAAATTTATCTTTCTTGAATTCCGGTTTGTTAAATTCTTCAGCGAAATATGGATCATTCATATCTATATCTGAAGGAATATCATCCGATGATTCCGAAGCTTCATCTGATTTTTCATTCTCTGCTTTCTCTTTGTTTTTCAATTTCTTTAACTTCTTCTTTTCCTTTCTTTTCTTCATTAACTTTTCAAATGGAGTTAGATCTTTTTCTGAAATGTAATTTATTTTTAAATCTTTTGATTATTTTTGACATAATAAGTATATTAAATAGTATATGATTAGTTGACAAAAAAGTTGAAAAGTCAGCTACCATAGTAATGAAATCAAATTTAAACCCCATACAGTACAATAATTGAGTGCATGAACCTGCTTTTTGTATGGGTCTGGGTGATTTTTAAGATTGTATTAGAAATAAGTGAATATTTTTATTGACTGAGAATGGACTGTTGCTTTCCCATCAGGAGGGCATCAAATCCCACCATGTACCAAAGTCTTTTGCAATTTTCGAAATTATATGTATGTTTATTCGACGCTCTTACGGTGGGGAATCCTGCGTACGCCTACGGAGAAATTCAAATTGTACTACAAAAAATTGTACAAATGTAAATTGCTGACTGTTATACTTTGCCACAAGTCATCACCGAGTTTAAAATAACAATTCATGACGTCGTAAGATACGGCACAATGGCAATGCAAATTTGCCTGCCAAACAAAGATGTTTTGGAGCACCCAAAATGACTAAATTTTAGATCATCCGACTTACTACAGTCCAGACTTAAGCCCTAACGATTTTTTACGTTTCCCAAAATTAAGCAGTCTTCGTGGTCAACGTTTCAGTTCCCCCGAAGAAGCTGTTGACGCATACAAATCGGCGAATTTGACTACCCCACATCGGAATGAAATAAATGTTTTAAAACTGGTTTGAACGCATGCAAAAGTGTATTAAATAGCGCAGAGAATTCTTTGAAAACAATAAGTGTTAGTAATATATTAGATTGTCTAAACTAATTTCAAACGACACAACTTAAAAGGGAGCCCTCATTTACACCCTATTATATAGGTAGGCTCGAGCCTCGGTGGGGACATATCGGTGAGCTGCTGATGGATATTTTATTGTAGTACAATTTTCAAATATTGGCTTTTATGTTATAATGTCTTGGGCTCATTTTTATTTCATATAACATGAACTCACCTTCATTTAACCTTTTTGACCAATTCTTCTGCCTTATCCTTTATTCCTAAGCCCCATGTTATTTCCATTTCCATATCTTTGTTATTCTTTTTCTCCTCCTTTTTTTCAATGTCTTCAAGAAGGGATTTATATTTCTGTATAGGGTCATCGTCCTCTTCTTCACTTTTTGTTTCTTTTACTTCTTCATCCTCATCTATGTGTAATAGAAGTACAAATATTTTTAACTTTCTAAAAATAACAATCTTAAACTAATTTCGGTCATATATGTATACTAAAGTTCCCTACTAAATACGCTCGAAAAAGTAAAGCCGAGCTTGAAGCGAATCACGAATGAGCTAGTGAAGATAAGAATGTTGCTATTCAACCTTATTACAACGAATATTGGACTTGTGACGTTATGAAACGAAGTAAAAAATTCATAGACGGTTTTAGACAAAGAAAAAGCTATTGGAGTCGCTTGACGTCGATTTTTTTATTACGAGCTTATATATAACTTGCAATGCTGCCCCCGGGTAATAATTCACAGTAAGTCAAAGAAATTGAAAGTGGGAAATTGAATTTCTGTAAAAAAAAATTGGGTACAATTTTATTACACTTACTGTAATTATGCTCTACGTATCTAAGTCAACTAAAGTGATAAAAAGAAAAAATGTCCCTTAAATATTTCGATTCAGGGATTCCAATTTTCTCAAGAAATTCATAATAACAGTAACTAAACTGACTGTATTTATGACAATGAGGGCCAAATGTAAGTTTCTATGTTTATATGATGTTAATCGTACCAAGAAAATGTGATTAACTTCGGTTCCGATTGAGGTGAAATTTTGCATGCCTAATAAATGCTATATTATTATGACATGGAGATAGTCTCTATTAATGGCAGAAAGTCTACTACTATGACAGTCTATAGTTGTAACACTGTAACATAAATCAAAAACTCAATACTTCACTTGATTTTTACATAGGGAATGAAAATAATAGATTTTTTTTAAACCTATTAGAGTAGCTAAGTAGTACATAAATGTTTGTGTTTCAATCGCCATGGATTGTGTTTAATGTATTATATGCAAACGCAACTCGATTTAAGTGGTTCATAAAATTCGTCATTGCGTTTTTAGGCAACTTTTGCGCTAAGTTTCTTTTTGGGTCGGAAATAGAAAAACTAAAATCAACATGATGACTTTAAAAAATAGAAAAAAATATGCACAAAATGAGCGTCTCCAGCGATCGCCGACCATGCCTCTGTTCAATTTTAAAGCAAACTAGAGTACGACCATCTTTGTCGCACCTGTACATATTGCGCCCAGCGAATGAAACGTTTCAATTAATTTTCATTGATTTTACTAAATAGTAACTGTTTAAATCATATGTATTTAAATCCAAACATATTGTAAAATAGTGTTATTATGGATACTTATTGAAAATATGACACTTCATTCCTATTTTTTCATTCGCCTTGAGTGGTTTTTTACATTTTTTAGATGATTACGCGATACTCAAGCGCCTACTGAGAGCGAAAAGGGCCATTATCAAATTGGCCCGCTGTTCGTTTATTCACTTTAGTTTCTATGGCCGAAGGAAACTAACAAGAAAATGTATGTTGTGCATATCCAGACATTTAAGCTCCCAAAAACTATATTACCTTCACTACTAGACGCAAGATAATCCTTTAGCTCAAGGTCATCAATTTTTCCAGTCAGTGCTCCTCGAATAGTTTCTTGGCGATTTGGATTCGTAGCATCCCAGGTAAGTTCAACCTTAGCTTGTTGAAGGGCAGTAGTGGTAAACAGTCGCGGTTTATACTTGGACATATCAGGTAACTTGTTACATACTTCACGTGGATCCTGTAAATTATGTTATTTATCAAACTGGTTAAATAAGCAACTGTCAACTATAACACTCCAATGATACCTAAGAAGGGACCACTGTGCACAGATAACTTGTATGTGTGAAAATGCTAAGTCTCAGTACATACTAATTTCTTTCACTGTACAATAATAATAAATTCTTTCTTTCTTTCTTTCCTTCTTTAATTTTACAGAGATTGATCCAATGCAAATTACCAATATCAACAAGGACACAACATACGGCATAGCCATGTCATGCCTCTACCAAAAGAATAGAACTCATTTAACTATGATCAGCAGAAAACTAAAAGATATTAAAAAGTAGAAGATATTTTATTACTTACATGATCAAAAGTAACATCGTTGGGTATAAACCGCATATCAAGGCGTGTGGCGCTGCTCTCATATTCCATCCCATCACACTCACTGTACAGTTTGTCAGCTGTAGTAACAGAGTCACACACCACCACAGCATAATAATACTTTAATCTGTTTAATTGGTAGCGACGCAATTTTTCCATGTGATATGTAGACCCTGAAATGTGTATTTTATATATATACACATGTAATACAGATTTGAAAAATGGGTTTCCTAATTTTGTTCCGCCGTGAGGTTCTGGTTGATATTGTGGCCTGGTTGTATTTATTCCATGATCCCATCACATTTCTTTATTTCTATAGATTCCACTGTTCAATAATAATATAAGAGTGTAACATTATGGAGACTTTTATAAGACATGGTGCTGATTGTAGAACTCTGCTTTACACTACTGCGTGTCTAGATAACTAGGAATGAAATAGTTATATAATTTGATCAATGCATATGTTATTACTGGTACATGGTGTTCAATAAGTTTCGAGAGGAAAATAATATTTGTAATATTACTATTACAAATCAACTAAGCTTCTTATTCTATAAAAGCAACAGTACGTTTACAATATTATTGAAGTCTTACTTCATCATCAGACTACAATGTCCCACTACAGGGCACAGGCCTTCCCACACAGCACAGCTATACAAGCTATAGGGAGATTGGCGTAACACACCACCCAGGGCTAATGCAGATTGGGGGGTGAACGGTCTCACTTATTAAACAGAATCAGCATACCTTCTTCATTACCACCATCATCTGATATTTCGCCTTCTTTATCCTCTGTAAGCTCAATTGGACCTCGTACTTCCTCTTCTTGCATTCTTTTCAGCCCATATTCTGAAGGATATATCTGTGGAGCAGAAAATGAATCACTGAATAATTAAGAATATGATGATAGTTATGTGAGTGTCAGTGGCTCATTGGTGTAGACTGTTGCTTTCTGATCTGGAGGGTGCAGGTTCAAATCCCGCCACTTGCCAATGTCATATTGAATTTTACATTTAACCGACACCTTTTCGAAATTTATATTGAATAAAATACATATTAGGAAATTGTGCGCGAAGTCGGCCAATCCGCACTGGGCCCATGTGGACGACTAAGGCCTAAACACCCTTTATGGGTAGGCTTGTGCCCCTTGGTGGGAACATGTAATGAGCTAATGATGATGATACTACATATTTATAAAAACATCTTATGTAAAAAAAATTGATGGAGAAAAATATTTCACTAGCTTTAACTGCTATTTATTTTGAAGAAACAAAAACAAAGGTATTGTTTTTGTCATACTTACAGAAATACTATGAATAATTCCACCAGGTGGTACAAAAGAATTTAGTAACACCATCAAATCTGCAGCTTTAATGTTGTCCCAATCCATGTTGCAAATTGCAATTCTGAAAGATATATGAATTAATTGAATCATAACTGTAACTATATAATACAATTTTAAAAATAAAATATTTTGACTATTTAAGTGTTACAAGACTTTACGTTTGTATGTACAATGTATTGACTAGCTAGCAGTACTTATTATTTAATAATTAAAATGTATGTTCTTATGCACATAACTTACAAATTAGAAGCATATAATAATTACTGGTTAGTTTTTACTTTTATATTTTAGTTACAGCTTGTAACTTTACTGTACAATCATGTATGTTATTAGTTAATAAGCTTGTATGTTAAGATTGTTTAGTAAACAATTGGGACTCAAAGGATACTGTGAGACATAGTTTTCTAATATTGCTACAAAATTAAGATTTTTTCCAATTTGTGTTCAGAAATTAAGTTTATTATGAATAAATATTAGTATAGTTAGATGATCATACCTGTTTGTTGATTCATCTGTTGTTTCAGCATCAGCATCCAACTCTCCCCATTCATGTTCATAATCACTATTCTCTTCTTCTTCACTGCTATCTTCATCAGAGGAACTGTCGGTCATGAGTACTCCTGTAATACATCAATTGTTATATCTCGAGTTATTGATGATCTATCTTTAAATTTGACATCACATTTATTATGATTTTTCCAAAATAGAGACATGACATAGAACAACCACTTGCGAAGGGTTGCAGGAGGATACTGGATGAGGAAAGTGGTGGACCAGAATATCTGGTACAAAATGGGCTATGTCCAGCAGTGAACTGCAACAGGTTAAAGAGAGAGTGAGCAAAATTTAATAGAAAATATATTATTTGTCAAGACAGTTATCCCCAGGGTGTCAATGTATGGTACTAATGGTCTATAAAAATTAAAAATGTTTCAGAATTTTTATCTCTATCAGCTGTCTGATGTATCTACTCTGTAAGTATTGTAAAACAAATTAAATAATTAACGAGTTTCTTGCTGGTTCAACTTAAGGTGGTAGTTTCATAATTAAATTTATCTTTGCATATTGTTCAATATAAACTATTCAAATGAATAAAGAAGTATATGAAATGCAGCAGTTACCTTCACCACGAGCATAGTCTATGTCAAGATCTAACAATCTCTGTTTTGTCTTCTTATCTAATTTACCACGAACCAACTTATCATTTTCAATCTTTGATGGCTGTCCGTCATCTTCAGTTTGTGGACGTCGTACAAACCGACCTGGAACTACACTTGCTTCTGAGGCATCTGAACCAATGGTTTCTTCATCCGCACTATCATCAGAACTTTCGCTTGATTCGAGATCATAGTACTTCCTCAAATTTTCAGTAGAAGTCTCATTAACTGGCCGACCGCGCTTATCGATTGTGTATTTAACTTTAAACTTATCATCGTTAAACATAGACTGGAATCTCTTATCAATTTTTACTTTTCGTTCATGTTTAGGTATCTGTCTATAACGTGGGTCATTGAGATATTTAGCAAAACGACTATCTTTTAAAATATCACTCATGGTGGTTTTCAGAGTTCGGTTCGGTTTCGGACTTTTTGAGAGAAATTTAGCTAATTCAGGTTAGTTTATAACCTATTTATATAGAACACGGAACATTTGAAACATTTTTGACAATTTTATTGACATCCGCTAATTGTTTTATTCATTCTATTTGGAATATGCTAACGTCATACACGGTACTTCCTTGTTATTGGAAAGTATTCTTTTGTTTAGATGACGAGTTGTAAACATGATGATAATAATTTATGATCACGATGATGATAGATGAATTCCATCTCTTTCTTACTTCTTACTGAAATTATACGTGAACTATGAGAGAACTCAAAGTGACCAGTGTTCAGAACACTGATTTGTTTTATTTGTTTTACTCGCACATAATGATTAATAATCCACCATTATTACATTCAATACACAAATTAATAATGGTAACAAAAGTAAAAACCGATGATACGATACGAAGTTCAATTTTCCCGCCAAAAACCTTTGTTCGTAATATTGGAACAGGCTGGGGCATGAGACTATACCGCTTCAGTAAACTAGTTTTTTAAATTTATATGAATAGATAAACAATGATGAATAAATAAGGTTCGGGAATGACAATGATGTAAATTCCTGCCTTCCCAGTGTAATCAATCATACGTTCCGTTGGTCTTCCATGATCAATTAATTTATATGTAATGGTGTAAAATTATTTGAAAAAAAGCAAGAAACAAATCGTGACAGCTTATTACTTACGTAATACCTGTAGTGTTGCCACCTATGCCCTTTTGAAGCTAGATCTAGCACTTTCTAATATAGGTGAACTTATTTTTTAACGATTTAGCCCGAAAAGAGCAATCTAGCTCTTTTTCAGTCTTGAAAATACCAAATATGAAGTTTTCGACATGATAATAAGAACTTTTTTTTGCTTTTTCAGCGGTAATGATGTATTTTTTTTAAAAACGCCCATAAAATAAAAGACGCCTTCATGAAAACATTATTTCAGCATTTTAAGAACAGAAAATCTTTTTATGCTCAATATAGCCCTTTTTGATTTCTCAAAAAGCCCTTTTTTCTAAAACTCGGGTGGCAATACTGAATACCTGACATGACACTGACATTTCTTAAATTTTACTATGACATTTTTATTATTATTTAAAAAGATTTCCGGAAACTAATATTGAGTAAGTTCTATTAAATTTAAGATAATTATAGAAAATGAATAGTATCGGAGAAGAATGCACGGCACTTAAAAAGAAATATGACGACTGCTTTAATTCATGGTTTTCGGAACGATTTTTAAAAGGTGATCATGATGATTCAATGTGCTCCGGTATCTTTAAAATTTATCAGGAATGCGTAAAGGTAAGAGTCCCTCGTATTAAACGTATTCAAGAAATAAAATAAAGATTTTTTGAACTTAATCAGTAACTTTCCCTTAGTAAAATTTCATTCCCTTAGTAAAACCTACCAAGAAATAACTTTATACGTAATGGATAAACATTATTATCCCATATAAATTGTTTGTATTATATGACATAATCAATATAATTGGGAAATATAACATGCACTTGCTGTTTCAAGATTTTAAAGTAATTGTGTAAGATTATTTCTTGTTCAGGAAGCTTTCCACTTATTACATAATTTTAAATTTAATGATTTTGTAATATCAAAGATATAAGAGCAACATCAAAATTAAAAGGTTTTAGAAAAACCAGTAGTTTAACAGTAAGATGACATCAAAACGGTTTATTAACCTTTAAGTACCGACGTGGGGCCTGAGAGGCCGCGGCTTGTTGACAAGTTGTTAGATTTTGTTGTTGTTGTTTAGAGGGCAGGTGAGCCCCATGCTCGTCAGTAGCTGCGAGTTTATTTGCGCCTACGCCGTTTAGTGTGGTAGTAATGCAATAGAACACAATTTTGGTAAGTTATACTGTTTTGAAATTTCGACGCGGCCTCTCAGGCCCAACGTCGGTCCTAACGTTAGTTTTTTTTTTGAGTCACAAATAAAATGAAATGCTTATTATCAGAAATTACCAGATAATTTGAAGAATGGATGTACCAGGGACATCAGGGGGTAAACATAGTTTACCTAAAGATGAACTACATTTTTCCAAAAGGCCACGGCGTCTTATAAATCTCTTAGATTTAAATAACGCGGCGTTAATTGAAGACTTGCTTGCAGAAGACTCTAGCAGATTGGAGGTAGATGATATCGGAGAAGGTTACGTACCAGAAATCAGCGATCATGATACGGGTACTGATACTGATTTATCTGATACTGAAACCTCAACTCAGCCATTACTTTTGACGGAAAATATTTCCTGTTCCTCGTCGGATGACGACGATGTGCCGCTGTCTAGGCTTCGTTATTTTAGAGGAAAAAATAAATATAAGTGGTCGAAATCTCCTCCTAACCGGTCTTCAGAGAGAACACCACAACATAATATTATTGTACGAGTACCCTCTTCTAATTTGACAGAAAGTGACGGAAAGGATCTGTATAGTATCTGGAAACAATTTATAGATGATGATATATTATTAGAGGTAAACACCAGAACTAACGCTAAGTTATCAGAATATAGATCAAAATATATACAAACCCAAATCGACCAGAATTACAAAGTATGGACATGGTTGAATTGCACGCATTACTTGGACTTTTCATGTATACAGCTGTTTTCAAATCGAATCACGAAAATGCAGATTTTTTCGGTGTGTCATGTCCAAGAATAGGTTTTTATGTTTGTTGCATTGTCGACGTTTCGATAATGCCGATGACAGGGCACAGAGAAAAGAAACAGATAAACTAGCTGCAATATCTCACATTTTAACTCGATTTGTATCAAACTACCAAAGAGTCTATAACATACGACAATATGCTACTGTGGATGAGATGCTAGTGCCATTCAGAGGTCGTTCATTTTTGATGATATATATGCCTAGTAAACCGGCGAAATATGGACTAAAAGTCATGTGTTTGTGCGATGCTGAGAATGGATATTTTTATAATTGTTATGTGTATTCTGGCAAAGGCTCAGATGGTGCAAGCCTAACAGATGAAGAAAAGAAGTTGTTGGTGCCGACACAAGCCGTGTTAAGTTTGACGGAACCTTTACATGGCAGCAATAAAAATATTACCTGTGACAATTGGTTCACATCAATCCAATCCAATTGATAGAAGCTTTGAAGAAGAGAGGGTTGACATGTGTCGGCACTGTAAAACAGAATAAAAGGAAATCCCCCTGAATTGTTACCGGCTAAAGCTCTGAAAAATAAGCTGTTATATTAGCTTCCTCGATGCATCATAGTACAGCTTGATATAGAATCAGCAAACCAGAAATAATAAATTCTACAATTCCACCAAAGGCGGAGTGGATGAATCGAGAGAAAGTGTTTCGGTATATCACTTAGCGTCGATCAAGACGTTGGCCTCTTGACACTTTTTTATAGGATCTTAGACATAAGTTCAGTCAATTCACATATATGCATGATAGCATCTCAATAAAGGCACTGATCGCGGTGTGTTTATAAAGCAGTTAGCTCAACTACTAGTTTTAGAACACATAAGAGAAGGGTGTTAAACTACGCTTGCTCGTGAACTTCTTATGAGTTTAGTGAGAATACTCAGTCCTATATGCAAACATAACAGTCAAGCAAGCAAAGAAAAAACAAGAAAAAATATGTGCATCTGTCCACCTAAATTAAGTAGAAATCCACATACCAATGTTATCGTGAAAAAACATGTTTTTTACAGTGCGCTAACAAATCTGCCCTGATTGTGGAGTACTTCGTTGATGGTCATTTTTTATTTTATGAAAAAGATTAAAGTTTATTGTTTTTCTATATAGATTTGACCTTTAAATTTAAGAAAAAAAATATATTTCAAGGTTCCTAATAAATATTATTTCTTTGATTATTTTTAATTCGCGAAGTGCTATTTTTAAGTTAAAAACCGGAGCCAAAGATTAAACCTCATATAATCCAAATGTTTAATAAAGTTGATTCTAAAAATTTTCTTTTTTTTCATTTATAGATCCCAAATTAACGATAAAACTTAAAAATAAATGTATATTGTACGTATTTTCCATACCATGGAGTGTTTAATATGCGGCCTCTCAGGCCCCACGTCGGTAGTAGTGTTACGAAAAATCCACGTCGGTACTTAAAGGTTAATAAAATATTGAAAAATATGTATTATTTCATTTCAGAATGCAATGAAACAGCAAAACATAGATTTTAAAGAAATTGATAAAGATATACTTGGCACAGACAAAGAATATAAAGCACCATCTTCTGATAATAATAGTTGACAGCCTTTAAGTGTAACATGTGCTTACAATTATATGACACATTGGAACTCCTTTAATGAAAATGTTGTAAAGCAAGAAAGAAACCTATTACAGACTTCATTCAGATGACCGAAACACATTCCATGGAGTTCCATGAGAATTATACCTTAACAGCAGATGTTTACAATTATTAATTTAGCACAAAAACTTGTTCCATGTTCAAGTTAGTTTGAAAATAAGTATCTATTTTATTTAAATAGGATAAAAAGGAGTACAATAACACAACAAATATATTAATCAAGTTTGATTTTATATCAAACTAGATAGCATTATGTGTTTTATTTCTAAAAGTATGAAACAAACCTGAACTTTTAAATTTAACAGATTCAGAGACAGTCAAATAATCAATGATACACCAGGAATCTTACAAGAGTTACTCAAAGTGAAAAATAAATTTAGTCTTAAATTAAGTTTATATAATAATGTGATAAATTTAACCTAATTATCTCTGGCTTGTATCCCTTGGTCGATAAACTAATCCTCGGCTTTTCATCTCCCTTATAACTCCAGCTGGAAGTCTGCCAGAGACAGATATAGCATACACGCCTTTACAAAACCTGCCTGAAAACAAATTATAATATTGAGAATATAATAATAAATGTAAACTGTAAATATATTTTTTTAATAAACTAAAACCTAGAATAACCTCACACAACTTGGCACATTTTGTGGCGCAGTGCTGTTAGTACCATTGGACACTACCATCAATGGTACAAATGGCACTAATTTATCTTTGGACCACCGCAGTACCATTTGTATCATTGATTGTAAAAACGGCACTTATTTATCACATTAGCACCATGACTGCCTCGCATTATTATATTATTTTTATGAGTAGCATATTATCATTTTTTTGTCTTCAACCTATTGCAGCCTATTCACAGGTCTCCCCCATTCAGATGATGATGATGAGATTTCGATATCACCTCCGGTTCTCTTATACAGCCTACGCCAGCGACCTTTGTATATATCACTTACCCTTAGGCATGTTGAATAATTTCGAAAAAAGTACTAGGGAACTATAATTAAACAAGAAGTTCTGTTTCGAATCTAAACCACTTTGTGATTCAAAGTTAACAAACGCAGACCTACGTTATGTTTATAAACTACGGTATCGTAGTGCTCTTTGTAACAAGATAGGTAATTTTTTTCGTAAATGAATAGAAGTTGTTTATTTTCGGCACTGGATCCTCTTCGTAACGTATGGTCGCCTAGTGCTTATTTTTAATCAAGTGTGTTAATTGTGGCAATTAATTCATGATGGTTTCAGTAGATATATTATAACAAAGTAGTGCTGATAACAAAGTAGTGTTGATGATACAAATAGCACTTATTTTACATTTATTTAACACGATTTTATCTTTCAATAAAATGCAAGCGCGACACGGTAAGCGGACCACATACGGGATTCAAATAATACTTATTGAGGTCATCATTTAGTATTTTTCATCAGACAGAAATTTTATTATGAACTAGCTTTTGCCCGCGGCTTCGCTCGCATTAAATTCGGGATAACACGGTACTTGCATTTATCACTATACATACGATTTCCCCTCCCTCCAACTTTGAAGGTTTCGGGGTCAATTTCAGAATTTTTTTAGCAAAAAATATGTTATAGTGAGCTAACCTTAAAAGATAGACATATGCTGTCGCGGACTTTTTTGTAGACCATTAAAAGCAGAACAATACTCTCATACATGACTTTTGTGTAACTTTAACCGTTTACGCAGCGTACGCAGCGGAAGCTCCAAGTATGAAAAAATACCCCCGATTTTGAATCATTCTTCATTGCTGCTCCGCTTCTATTACTCGTAGCGTAATGATATATAGCCTATAGCCTTCCTCGATAAATAAGCTATCTAACACTGAAAGAATTTTTCAAATCGAACCAGTAGTTCCTGAGATTAGCGCGTTCAAACAAACAAACAAACAAACTTTTCAGCTTTATATATTAGTATAGATTTGATAATTTATGAGTTGTTTACATTCGAAACTAAACCTTCTTACATTCGAAACTAAATCTTGGAGTAATCGCCATAATTAACACACAAAATTAAAAAATAAGTACTAGGCGACCATAGTTACGAAGAGGTTCCAGTGCCGAAATTAACCAACTTATGTTCATTTACGAAAAATAATTGCCTATCTTGTTACAAAGAGCACTACGAGACCGTAGTTTATAATCATAACGGAGGTCTGCGTTTGTTAACTTTGATTCACAAAATGGTTTAGATTCGAAACAGAACCTCTTGTTTAATTATAGTTCCCTAGTACTTTTTTCGAAATTATTCAACATGCCTAAGGGTAAGTGATATATAAAGGTCGCTGGCGTAGGCTGTATGAGAGAACCGGAAGAGTGATATCGGAATTTTCGTCATCTGAATGGGGGAGACCTGTGAAACGGCTGCAATAGGTTAAAGACAAAAGAATGATAATATGTTACTCATAAAATTAATATAATAATGCGAGGCAGTCGTGGTACTAATGTGATAATTATGTGTCGTTTCTACAATCAATGGTACTGTCCAATGGTACTGCGGTGGTTCAAAGATAAATCAGTGCCATTTGTACCATTGATGGTACAATTGGAATACATATGCCCCATTTGTATAATTGATTGTACAAATGGGACAAAATTGGTGCCATTTGTACTGTTCAATGGTACAAATGGCACTGCGCGCATTTTCTTGTATTCAGATCAGGAATCACAATGCAGGTTTTAGTGATAAAATTGTTTGTTGAGGTGATTTCTTTTAACAAAATTAAGGTATAGAATTCATATATTTTTTAGCAGATAGCCATTCAAAAAGAAAAACTTTTTAATCATTTTTTAAAATAACGTGGTACCTGAAGGTGCCCATATAAAAGGTTGTTTACTCATGTTCTTTCATCTCGCCTATATATCTCATTATATTCTGTGTTTAAGGACTAGACAGGGTCCACAATAATTTCCCCATCGAGCAATATATTTTCTATTGTTTTCCCACATTACCCTCAGTTATGCTTTTGGCATAGATGGGAGGAGTAGAGAGTGAAATTACAAAATACTACGATTTTTTATGACACAATAGCAACTATAGTGTATTATAGCCATTGGTCAGTGTTCACAAAAGTTTTCTAGGCACAATTGCCAATTACACCAGGTAAAAAAAATTAGACTATTACTTACTAATCGCTTGCCACTTGCAAACCCAACTGTCTTCAGGACTCATGACAGCAATCATTCTGTAAAATATAAGGTAAAATACTTAAAATAATACAAAAAGTAAAAGTATATCTTTCCTTAATTTTCATCATCTATGACAACATTTTTATAAAGTTCATATTTTTAGCTTCATATTTGTTCTTATGATTGAACAATAAATCAAGTGGTTAACAGAATTACACATGAGTGTATTTTGGTGAGTTACACTAAAGTTATTTTGCATTGAGATTAAGTTTCACTAAGGCCTGGACAAAAAAAGGGATATGCTGAAGTCCCAAGCAGAGAGAGCACCAGTGGGCAGGGCAACAGCCTTAGTTATATACTTAATTTTCTGCTTAGTAAAATTATTTTAGTTTAATTAGCCTCCAGTTATACAGTCGCTGTGTTTCAAAATATGCCAGGACCTCATCATTTCATGTTGCATTAGCATTGATAACACAACGGTCAACTCAAGTGGCACACCTGTTTCACACACAAAATTACATCAATTAAGTCTCTGGGATACATTTACCAGTTCTGTTTAAGAGTTTTGTGTATACTTAAACAATACTTAGCTTTCAATTATAGTATTGATTACATGACATAAAAAATATATAAAAAATAGGCCACACTGACCTATAATAAATGTAAGTATTAAAATTGTTTAACACTCACCCATCAAAATTATTGCTAGTCAATCATACACATTGTCCTTATTGTTTTTCATGCGCAAAATTCATCGCAATTGTCACATCCATTGTATTCGAATTGGTCAAAAGTCTAAAAACAGAAATGTTAGTAGGTCTTTTGGTTTTAATAAAATGTTATTTATATTGCATCATTACACTCATTGTAAAAATTGCTCAAAGTAAAATGTGGTCTAAAACCGTAAATTAAAAACATTCTAATTATATTGTACCTTTATCAATGAGCAGACTAGGCATGCTCGCAACCTCTTAGGTCTTTCGGTACTGTTTCTAAAGACATAGTGAATATTTCGTAAACCTAATTCTATGTATACGCAAAACTATGATGTGAATTAGAAGAATCTAAAGGAAACTCCTCTATTAACTTAGCGCAATCTAGGGAGAGACTTTAAAATAAATTACCACACAAAAATACAAATCATAACGCTGATATCCACAATCAAATCCACAATTCAGTTGTGTAGTCAATGTGTCCGCTATAGCGAAACGTAACCAATATCCGTTACCATGCCTGTAACTTAGCTATTAGCGTTATCACATCTCGCACCGGTTGTCAGCTACCAAATATTGTATATCACGCGCTAACGCGATGGCAGCTAAGTTACGCTCGCTAGTTTGGTTAGTCAGCGATTCACAGTTGTCAACCACCACCGTAGCGATAGCCAAAATAATTATGCCTTCCCTCTCTGTCTAAGCGAGTTGTAAGTGTAAGAACGAGATGGAGCGAATATTGCGCGCTACGGTAACGCCGCGCGATCACGCGAGATTCGCTACGTAGCATCGTAGATTTAAACCTTATGTGAGTGACACTAAGGTTGTATTCAGTTTGGCACTACATAATAAAAATTTTAAAATGATCTTTCCCTTTCCGAAATTTACAAGGGCCAGATTTGTTTTGGTTTTGAATTATTAGGTATTTTGTTAGGTACTAACTTACTACTTATTTGATTAATTCAAGTAACTAAAAATTGAAATAAGTTTGTATTCTATACACACTTATTCATACAAATGGGATATCACTAATGTCACATAGGAACATTTAGAAGGTTCTATCAATATGATAAGTACCCAGTAATTGGATTACGCGTGCAACGCAGATTAGGCTAGTACTAAAACAAAATACCTAATAATTCAAAACCAAAACAAATCTGACCCTTGTAAATTTCGGAAAGAGAAAGATCATTTTAAAATTATTAGTATGTAGTGCCAAACTGAATACAACCTTAGTATCACAAACATAAGGTTTAAATCTACAATGCTACCTTTGCGAATCTCTGCGTAACCGTTGCGCGCAATATTCGCTCCATCTCGTTCTTACACTTACAACTCGCTTAGACAGAGAGGGAAGGCATAATTATTTTGGCTATCGCTACGTCGGAGGTTGCAGTTTGACAACTGTGAATCTGTGTGAATGTGAACTGTGAGCGTCGGTGGCTCAATGGTGTGGACTGTCGCCTTCCTACCGGTAGGACTGAGGTTCAAATCCCGACACGTACCAATGTGTTTTCGAATTTTCGAAAATATATGTACGTTATCCGACGCTCTTACGGTGAAGGAAAACATCGTGAGGAAACCTTCATGCACGCCTACAAAGAGATTCGAAGGTCGTGTGCGAAGTCGTCCAATCCGCACTGGGCCCCGTGGACGACTAAGGCCTAATCACCCTATACGGGTAGGCTCGTGCCCCTCGGTGGGGACGTATTCCCACTTCAAAGGCCGGCAACGCATTTCTTTGCACTCTGATATTGCAAGTGTACATGGGCGACGAAGTCATTTACCATCAGATGAGCCGCCTGCTCGTTTGCCTGCTATAATTAACAAAAAATAACATTCGCCTAGTTAATTTTGGAACTCGCAATACTTTCATGATATAAACAACTATTAACGCCATCTATTCAGATTTTTGTGCAATTTTTACAAACATTTGACAACATTTATAATTTACAATAACTTCTAATGTACTAATTGCACAAATATCTCATAGATGGCGCTGACAGCTATTTAAATATGATAAAGTTTTCGAATGATTAAACTATTAATATGTAAAATAACAAACAAAAGAACTTTGCATATTTTTTATGAATAGACATGTTGATTTTATTAAACAATTATACAACAATCCTTTTCTATTTTATTACTGATTTGATTGTTTATTTGACTACATGGTTAGCAGATTTGTTTTGGTTTTGAATTATTAGGTATTTTGTTTTAGTACTAGCCTAATCTGCGTTGCACGCGTAAACCAATTATTAGGTACTTATCATATTGATAGTGACTTCTAAATGTTCCTATGTGACATTAGTGATATCCCATTTGTATAAATAGGTGTGTATAGAATCCAAACTTATTTCTATTTTAAGTTACTCGAAATAATAAAATGAGTAGTAAGACAACGTTAATGCAGCAACTAACTAGGAGATA